>VMRN01000338.1:14383-50860 GCA_010277015.1 Poeciliopsis turrubarensis
TCAAACCCACCGGGCTCGGACCCACCGGGCTCGGACCCACCGGGCTCAGACCCACCGGGCTCTCCGCCTCTTCATCATCCCAGTGGTGATGAAGGCTCTTCCGGGTCGGCGTTGTAAGTGGATCGGAGTAACTGGGTTTTTTTAACGAGTCTCTGCTGTCGGTCTGCTGACAGACGGACTGCAGCAGCCAGCGGCTGCTCCGCTTTCACAGGTTCTGCTATCAAAACAGAACCAAACTGGACTGACGCTGGGACCGGCACAGTCCATGCTTTAGTTGGATCCAAATCTGACTTTCATAATATCTGGAGGAGCGCTTATGCAGCTCCTGGGAGACGCGTTTCCTTAAAATAAACCCTTAAAGAAAGAGATTTTAAACGTCTTTCTGTCTGGAGCGAGACTCCTTCGTTTGATCTGATCTGTCAGTCCAGTTCTGGTGGTTCTGGAACCAAATCAGACCCATTCCTTTCCTTACTGACCAGATCTCTGCTTTTAAAAAAGTGGCATGTTTTCAGTTTTGAGCTTCCAAACACAATAATCTCAGTTCAAGCTCCTCTTTTTTTCTGGCTAAAAATACAAAAAACTTTACATTATTTGTACAAATTGGTTATTATACATTTTACATCTATTTTAACTTGCAACTTAAATGCATTTACATTATTTCATGTTGACAGGCATCTGATGTGTTTTCACGGCTGATTTTATTTCCAAACTGAGTTGGAAAAAGTTACTAAATACTAAAAAATCAAAACATTTTTGTCCAGGCAAGAAAAAAACTCAAACTGTCGTCACACTGTTTCATATCTTGACGTGTGTCATAAAGAATCTGTTGTGAACAGTTCATGTATCCTGGGATCAAAGGTGTAAAATGTTAAACTGCATCCGGATTCTTTTCTTTTCCTTGTTGTCTTTATCTTTTCTTTTTTCACACATTCAGAGATCTTTACTTACTTTTATTGTCAGCAGCTAATTTTGGATGTAATCTTAGTAACTGTTCCTAATTTTTACTGTCAGTTCCTGTTTATTCCAGTTTTGACGTTTTACCAGATCATTTTTTGTCATTAAGTTACAAACACAGAATTTTGTCAGTGAGTCCGATCTGCTGCAGTCTTTTGTTTTGACGTTCTACATGCTCTGTTTCTACATTGCAGAACGTTGTTTCGTCTGTGCAGCAGCTCATGTGGTGAAATGAGTTTAACTTGGTTTTCACATTTGTAAAGTCACTTTGTGGTCCAGTTTGAAAACAAAAGCAGAATTTTAATGTGTTGCCGTTCAGTAAACTTGTTTTATGATCTGCTGAGAGGTTCATGTTGTCAGGAAACCTGTGAAAACCAGAGAAGAAATCCATTCATGTCCCCGGAGCAGCCCGTCACGTCCGTCAGCAGGGAAACCGCGCGGCGCATCGAGAGCGCGTTAAATGTAACAACTGTAGGAATGTCTGCGGTAACTTCACCGTGTTCCTCATGAAGCCCCGGTCCGCTTTGTCTTTCTGTCAGGCAGGTTTTCCTCCTCCATCTGGTCCTCATTTCCCTCTCTGGCTCTATCCGGCTCGCGCAGATCTGATGTTTGATGAATCCGCAGCTCCGTCAGCAGCGACTGACGCCTCTCTGTAAACACAGAGCCGCTCTACGGTCACCTCCATTAATCTGATCCCTTATGAAAAGAGAAGCCAGTGTTTCTCTGGGTCGCCTGACCGCATCTCTCCATTTATCAGTGTCACTGCTGGATTAAACATAAAACACGAAACTGAGATTTTTCTTAGTAAAACATTGTTCAAAAACCAGACTTAACCGAGTTTGACAAGCTGGATGAAAGTGAAGAGAAATTTAAGATTCATCCTCCATCAGCATTAAACAAACCATAAGACCTGCAGCTGAAGTGTTTTACTGCAGCCATCATCAGCTTTAATTTACACAGCAGCCATGTTAGATCTAGTGTTTGGCGTTCGTAAGGAAGGTCCAGATCGCACGTTATTAGAATAACCAACTTAAATGCAGATAATAAAGAACATAATGAGATGTTTGCAAACAAGCCTTTAAAACCAGCTCAGTTTTAAACTTTAGATGAATTTGTGGATGAAACTTGTGAAGTTGTTGAGACTTGAACACAAACTTCAGAGACTTCACAGTGTTTATGTGTCTGGAGGCTGGACAGTTTGTCTCAACCGTCACAAACACGTCCAACTTTAACAAGAGGATCTAAAGTTCCTGGTTTTATCTGTTTGGCTGAGAGTCATGGAGCCATCAGGGGGAAAGGTTTCTGTCCAGTTAAAGTTGCAGTTAATGAGAGGAACCGGTACCAAGTCGGACCCACATCAGGGTCCAACCGGCGGTAACTCGTCCCGTTAAGGTCAGACCGAAGCTTTCTGCTGCGGTGAACGCTCAGCCTGAACACAGAGGCTTCCTGGCTGCAGGTTGAACTTCCCTGAAATGTTTCCTGGTGGATTCAGGTTCAGGGAAGCAGATTATCAGATCTGTTACCTTTTCGTCCTGAAAACGACTCGGATCAACATCACAGTTAAAGGAGCATTTAAAAAAAATGTCACTCTATCAGGGCTGTTTGCTGGTATCAACCAGCAAACAGCAGGTTTGCAGGTTGATACCAGTAAACCTGTTTGACTGGGTAACTTGTCAAAAGTAGTTGTCTGTCCTCCTGTGGATAACGATGCACAATTTCTTCATCATAGAGTATAATCCAGTGGACACCAAGCTTTGATTTTAAACTCTTATCAGAGTTTATCAGTGTGATTGATTGATTGATTGCGAATCAATCAATCACAGTTTGATTGATTCACAGCTCAATCAAACTGAATCGGATCCAGAATGTAAACGATGATCAAATCGAATTACCAGATATTTCTTTGTGTGTTTTTTGCTACCAAAGACGATTTGGTAGTAATTATTTGCTATAATATTTGCTCAGAGACTCCGCCCCTCAGAGACCAACTGTCACCCGTTTCTACTTCCTGCAGAGGAAACGAGGCCCTGCTTTGTCCCTTTAACTCTGTCACCTGAGTCGCCCGCTGTGTTTGCATGCAGTTCTGCCTGAGTTATGATCCATTATGTGTCGGTGTAGGCCTCCCCCCGCTGTCTGGGCTCTTGTTTGTCATGTAAATACGTCAGCTCAACGTTCATCCCAGTGAATTTGCATCTGGGCTGAATGCAGGTCAGTCGGCCAGCATGGAGGCGTTCCACCTCAGAGCAGAGCCGGACGAATTCTGGCTTCAAGTTCACTCGTAAATAGTTTTCATTTCAAAACGAGGAAATAAAAGGGCATAAAAATTAAACCTGCCTGCTGTTTTACACACGGCTTATGAAACTAAGTGTTTTTATGATTTACAGTGAAAGGAATGAAGCCATACAGGAAGAAAAACAATGTGAATATGTTCAGATTCTCCATTTCAGACTATTATAGTAATGTTAGTGTGAGATGGTAGACTGATAAATACACTGATATAAATATATAACTCAGTTTAAATGAGTAACACAGGTGAAATTTAGACTGCTATGTTTCTTATTTTCATTATAAAACGAACCAGCAGGCTCAAAATAATACTCTAAAAGTTCATGGCAACGTTGTTTTCCTTCTGGAATAAAATAAACCTTTTTCTTCAGTTTTCTCATTCAGTTTCAGTAAGCAATCTTTTAGAGAAAGAAAAAAATGTAATAATTGTGTCTCAAGTTTAACCAACATTTAAATACTGAAGATGTGACGTTCGCTTGAAACGCTGTTTTATAATAAAAGCTAAAAACAAACTGTATTCAGGTAAAACTCAGGCTTGCTAAGGAAACATTAGTTTATGAAGCTAAAATAATCAGAATAAAACTGATGCAGAAAAACGTAGAACAGCAGCAGATAGAATCTGCTTTGTAGACGAGATCTATTTGCTCCGGCAGAGTTTCAGCATGTTGTCATCTGTCAGGATGAAATATGGTCACGATCTCTGACGTCAGGAATTAATATCTCAGAAATGATTTGAGTTAAGGGACCAGAGTTTAGGAGTTAGCAACCAGCAAGCTGCAATTAGCAACAGAACCAGATGATCTAGACTGTGACCACCAGGTGAGACTTTTATTCCCCATAGGAATTTATCAGACTCACAAGCCTGAAGAAGTTAAAAAACCAACAGGCAGTTGAAACATTCACCTGAAAGCTCTTTTTTTTCCTGAAGGAAGGTTGAGTTTGCCCTGTGAAGCTTTTGCAGCGGTTTCTTTTTTCTCAGCTCTTCTCTCCTTCCTACTTGTGCTGCTCTGGAAGGTTTCCTCCACCGTGCCTCAGCAGCAGCAGATCCATTCATCCTGCGTCTGCTGGGGGGTTCCTCTGCAGCTCCTGCTGGTGCCTCACCAGTTGTGGGTGGATGCATGCAAAGTTTAGTCTGTATCTGTAAAACAGGCACCACGCACACAGAAGCTGCTGCTCCTGTCCTGAGGAAACCTTGAAGTGTTTCCAGTCAGATCTTCCTGGAACAGTTTGCGCCATAAAAACCAGAACAAAGCAGTTTGATCTCATAGGAGGACGACTCAGGAAACTGAAGGAATGCTCTCTGAAGGTCTGACTCCATTAAAGGAATGAAATATTTATTGAGCAGAAAACCTGTGTCTCTGGGTGTGTAAGCTAATGGCCAACGCTAACAGCCAGTGTGTCTGTTTCTGTTTTTCTCAGACGGTTTCAGGTGTCAGAACGTCGAGCTGTTTGACCTCAGAGATGTTCAAAATGTCCCACCTGCTTTTCCTGCAGAATGGGTCTCTTTTATTCTTCTTGCTCTTCTCCTTGAGGCATCAATTGGCTCTCCCTGCCTGAACCTGTTGTTGTGGGAACAGTGTGCACTTACTGCTTTAATGAGATTTTCACTTTCAGTCCTGGTTGCATCAGAGAAAACATCCTAAATCTGATCAGATCAGAACCGAGTGAAATGTCCCTGTAACAATAATAACAAGATAAAAACACGGTTTACTTGGAGAAAACTCACCAGTTTCATTCTAGTTTAAACAGTTTATATCTGTGTTTTTATTATAAATATGTTAAACATTTTTGATATTCTGCTACTGTAAGTGTCCACCTCCAGGGTTTAACTCATCCAGCTTCACCAGCTTCTCTTTCCCTGATGTAGAGAAGCAATAGTTGAATTTCAGACTCAGGTTTCCACTGCAGAAACGTCTCCCTCATGTTTTCTGCCAGTTTTTCTCTGTTTTTAGCGTCTGACCCGACTTGAGCAGCGTCTTCCACATGTCTGACGTTTCTATTCTTAGCACTCTGCCATTCTGACCAGATTATGGAGTGGACAGCTCATGCGTGTCCTTTCTGCTGCGTTTGGTCTTCATGCTGTTTTCTTGTGATGTTCTCCTAGAAACAAGCAAAGTCTTCTCAGAACAGCTGCTTCTGGTTGGGTTGGATCTGCTGCTGCAGCGTTTCAGAGCCGTTTTCTCCCAGATGCATGCAGATGTTTGCTTTTTTTATTCCTCTTAGTCACCACCGCAGCACCGAAGCTGCAGCCAAGACATATTTTGGCTTCACAAGCTTCTATTTCAGCAGTTTGGTTCGTTTTGCTTTGAACTCTGAAATGTGACGCTGGTTTGGAGCAATCTGCTGCTGCAGAGGTTTGGGGAAAAAGAAAAGCAAAAGGTCACAAACGTCTGAATGTTGGTTGCTTTGTGCAGAACCTCAGAGTTTTTAGCTTTATGTTTTTGTATGCTGGGAAAGCATGGGACAATCCTTCCACCATCTTCACAGTAACACAAACATTTTTTAAAACTTTAGTAAATTAAACCCTTGAACATTTTCACACCATGATTTCCAGTCGTTCCTCAGCTGCATGTTGCCTGTCGTCACCATTCCTCTCTTGTTGCGGCTCCTCAGACGTACATCGGCTCCATCCTGGCCGCGGTGAACCCGTACCAGCCGCTGCCCGGCCTGTACGACCGGCCCGCCATCGAGCTCTACAGCCGCCACCACCTCGGCGAAATCTCTCCACACATCTTCGCTGTGGCCAACGACTGCTACCGCTCGCTGTGGAGGAGGCAGCAGAACCAGTGCGTCCTGATCAGGTGGGTCATCCGGGTCTTTTTCCACTGAATCACCGATACTCAGAAAAACAAATGCATAAAAGCTGAGAATCGCTCTGGAATGTTTCATTGGAACCTAAACAAAATTGTCACATAAAGACAGTTGCAAAGTTGGCCTTCTATCACCAGCAAACATTTCCAGGCTTAGAGGACTGATGTCTCAGCATCAGAAACTCATCCATGTTTTTATCTTTATTCACATTGATTACTATAACAGAGACTTCACAGGTCTGCCTAAAAAATGCAGAATGTTGCTGCGACGTTCTGACTAAAACCAGGAAGAAGGCCTATTCTCTCAGTTCTTCACCGAGAGAATAGATCTTAAACTGCTGCTGGTAGTTTATAAATGGCTGAACGGATTAAAGATCTGCTGCTGTTGGATCAAAACTTCCAGAAAACTGCAAAACACTGATCAATATATTTGATATTCATGATTATTTTGATGACTAGCTGATGTTTTATGGCATCTGACCTGCCTTGTTGCTGAAATCTGCGATGCAAATAAACGTAACTTGATTTGAGCGAGGATTTACTAATTTTTAGTAAAATTGCCCTTTCAGGTTTTTTTGTTTTTTACAGAAATAAAACTTTTCTCCACCAAACTTCACCTGGCATCTCTAACAGCTGGACTGGCAGCTTGCTTTCAGTCCAGCTGTGTGGTCTCTTCTACGCCAACTTTCAGTAAAAATTGCAAACACCTGTAATTTTCCCAAACTACGTATGATTATATAAAAGTGTGCATAAAACCAGCCTGTGGCGTCGTAAGCCTGTCCCTCCACCAGACGTTTGTCCGTTTGGTGGGAGGAAGTCGATGCGTCGGCTGCAGCCGCTGTGGGTGACTGCAGATGATTTATTTCAGCTTGTTTGGGCGAGTAAGTCGTGTTACTGTCGGTCATTTTGGCTGGACCTGAAACGCTGGAGACGGTTGGTGAGCCTCAGCCTTTTTGCTGGAGGCGACAGTCCAGCAGTTTTCTGACAATTAGCCGCCGTTGAGTTGAAAGCCGGCCGTTTCATCGGATAATCAGACACATGTGGGCCTTTAAAATCAACCTAAACACGTTTTACAACCTATAAAGTTAACGGCTGCTTCGGTTTCTGCGTAACAAATTAATAAAATACTCACACAAAAACATACAAAATAACATAAGTTGAAAGTTTGTTGTTTATTTTTAGAAATAGCAGCTCTACAGAACAATTCAATAAATTTGAATATTATCAAAAATTCTGTTTACTTTATAGATTAAATATAAATGGATGTTTGAGCTACTTTATTTCTGTTAATTATGGTGATTTTCCACTTAATGAAAACAGAACATGAGAAAACTACAACATACCAGCAATTAATTACGTTAATTACAGAAACGTAGTCTTAATGAAAAGTTTAATATGTCAAAAGGTTCTTATTTTCAAAAAGTTAATTTAATCTGACAAACGAGACTCAACTGGATGTTTAATCTAACTTATTAAATATGATTCCAAAAGCAATTTATGAAAAACAAAAATATTAGTATGTATGTAAACGAGATACATTTCTAAAAGAAAAATGAAATAATGAAATAAATAACTACTTCATAATCAAAACATTTAAACAAATGCATCTAAAAACTTAAAAATTGTTTTTTCACACATAAAATGATGAAAGGATGTTTTCTAATATGTTTATTACAGAAATAACCATTTGTAGGAAATGATCAGCGTCACATTTAACTGTTTAATGTTTTTAATAGTTTTGACCGTCACCAAACATTGAGGTTTATCGTCTGTGAGGCTGAAGCTGATGAACGCAGCGTCTCAGATCAGAGATGTAATCAAAAGGAACCATGAAGAACCGTTTAACTTCATTAAACTCAGTGGAGGTGTTTTAATGTTTAGGTCTTTGTAAATGAAGAACTCGGTGCAGCAGATAAAATATGTATTTTAATGGAAAGTTTGCACTCAGTTTGCTTTGAGCTGATAAAAGTTAAACCCAGTCGCGTTTCTGTCCTGCGGTGCTGTGAGTGAGACGCTCTGAAAGCCGCGTGCCGCCGCATGCAGTCTCTCCTCACATGTTCCCTCGGTCGGCTGCTGGTGTAATTTGCCTCTGTCCTTCTGTTAAAGGAGCAGAAAGGCCTTTTGTGTGGCAGGATGTCGGTCAGTGGGAGGAATATGCGCCGTGGCGCGGCAGAGCAGGCGTAAACACAAACATGTCCCACTGCTGCACAAAGCTGCGTTTCTGTCTGCAGATCTGCTTTGTGTTCCTTCACGTCTTGCTGATTCCTCTGACTTTTATTGCTACAACAAAGCTTCTGCTTTTCAGGAAGGAAATCATTATTTCCTATGGATTTAACACGTTTTAGACTCATTTTAGAGGCCTGGAGTTTATAAAACTATTAGTGTACCACAGAATGTGACCTGAAGAGGAAGAAAAGAGTTTGGTTGTGTTTCTGTTCCATGACAGCAGAGCGGTGAGGTCGGCCAAGAAGGAGAAACCACAGACCACAGTCGTGACCTTTTACTGTAGTTTCAGCTAAAACACAACCTGGTGGTTTACTGTCTGCTGAAACAGAGTAAATGGCACACTGAGCTTTCTAATGCACGCACTGTAAAGCTGCTCACCAACCAGTTACTTCAATGTAAAATGTTTTAAATGTTGAATATTTAAATATTTTATACATGGATCTTTTAATATCTAATTTGCTAAATGGACAACTTTTCTTTTGAAAAATATTTCTATGATGTCCTTTAATAAAAAGGTGAAGGAACTGAAGTGGGCCAAAGACGGAGCCCTGGAGAACTCCACAGACACCTGACAACTCATTTTTTATATCAATTACCAATAATAACAAACAGCTGACACACTTTGCTGGATAAGAGGTTGAATATTTTTATATAATTTTGTAAAATCAGATCAATTGAACCATATGTGGGGTCAGTAACTTAAACAAATCATCCTTAAATGCCTGCTGGTGGCATTGATATACTTGCATCTGTAAATGGATGGATGGATGGATGGATGGATGGATGGATGGATGGATGGATGGATGGATGGACGGACGGACGCAGTCTGTTTTTCAGTTTCAGATCTGGACCTGTTGAATTTCATCCTGATGGGAGAAAACAGAGAAACTTTCTGCAGCTTCAGTTGGTCTGTAAATGATGGATGTGTGAAGCTGAGAATAATTGCAGGGCGGAGCAGAAACCAGCCTGAGGGTTTCTGCCTGGCAAGGAGGTCCGACTTCTGACTGAATCTGTGGAGGATTTAACTAGGCTCCTCACAGCAGCTGGCAGTTAGAGAGCAACATAAGGTTCATGGTTTAAACAGTGATTATAAAATAAAGACAGAGAGAACACAGCTGTATCGGTGCAGATGTGGAATGCAAAGTTGTAAAAAACAAGAAAACTTAAGTCTTACTTAAATTCAACACAGGTTTCGTAAAAACTAACTAGAAAAAACAAAAGAGCTAATTATGTAAACGAACAATTTTTAAATGGAAAAAGTAAATGCAAATATAATTTCCAAAAAGTTGGTTCTGCTGGTTTGTTCCGTTGGTTGGTTCTCCTGGTTGGTTCTGTTGGTTGGTTCTCCTGGTTGGTTCTGTTGGTTGGTTCTGCTGGTTGGTTATGTTGGTTGGTTCTGCTGGTTGGTTCTGTTGGTTGGTTCTGATGTTTGGTTCTGCTGGTTGGTTCTGCTGTTTGGTTCTACTGGTTGGTTCTGTTGGTTGGTTCTGCTGGTTGGTTCTGATGTTTGGTTCTGCTGGTTGGTTCTGCTGTTTGGTTCTACTGGTTAGTTCTGTTGGTTGGTTCTGTTTGTTGGTTCTGCTGGTTGGTTCTGATGGAGAACATGACTGTCCTGCTTTAGCAACATGTGAAGTGTTACTGTGCTGCTTGGATCGCGACCTGAACCCTCGTGGGTTTGCTGTTGGTTTTATTTTTAACAGTTTCTGTTAAGGTCATTTGAACAGAGTTCTGCACAGCTGCTCCCGAACCTGAACCGGTTCCGGTGATCAGTGACCCTCAAGAACATGTCTGCTGGTGGCGGGCCAGGAAAATCCGGAGCGGACCCCCCATAAACCATGGAACATGCCGGGGCCCCCCTTACACAGAGGAAGAGGAGCTGTAAATCTGCAAGCTGGCACTTTGAGCCGAGGCAGGAAGCCTTCCCTTCGGATTTAGGGATTGTTGGTAATCAGATCCAGGCGAATGAAACAGGAGCTGGTGTAAAAGAAGAAGAGGAGGAGGATGTAGAAACCAGCTCTCACATGAGACCATCTGCTCATTAAAGCTGAATGCCAGTCTGCGTTTCCACTAATGCGGTACCTACCTGCAACCAACCACATTGCTTTAATGCACAAGTCCTGGGGAGATTTTATTGCACACTTAAGCAAAAAGCCTTTCTCAACACAAAATTTCTTGGAAATCCTTCAAAAAATCACTAAGCACAGCAAAGGCAAATTTTTTTTGGCTAATTGAGCAACAGCAGCAGATTGAGAGTCTAAGGTACATTTTTACAGCAACAGGTCCTGCGTTAGCGTCTCTCTGTTGGCTCAGCTGAGAGAAGCATTTTAAACTCAGCTTTGCTTCCTGTTTGGCCTCCAGTATTTTAAAAACGTTGAAGTCTAAGTTTGGAGGTAAGGCGGCGTTTTGACAGGCCTGGTTCTGTTCATCCTCTGGTTCCGGGTCACAAGTTGAGCTGAAACCCGAGGATGGTTTCCTCATCTGAGAAATCAGATATTCAGTTGGGAAAATCTCAAGCAAATCCATGCAAATTAAAAAGTTAACAGTCAAAGAAATAAACCCAGGTGATATCTGTTGTAATTCTGACTTTAAAAATTTAAGGCTTGTCAACAAACCTGGTCTCAAAATCCAATATGGCTGCCAGACACACAAAACACAACAGAAAACTTTTTATCGACAGTTTTGCTTTTTCACATTGAATCATACTAATCCAATCCCGCACAAACTGTACGACGACAAAACATTATTCTATTTAATTACGTGAAATACAGAAGAAATGCATCATTAGCTTGTTTTGCTAGTTAGGCTGTTCAATGAGATGGAATCCCAAATGGTTTCCATCTCCTGATGGAAATATTTAAGTCAGGTGGGACAATTATTTAGAAACAACCTAAACAGACTGTGGCCACCCTTTCAATAAAATAGTTAACGTGTTTCCTCAGTAAATACTTTGGCACTGAAGAGTGGTGTGGTAGTGCTTAGTTACTGTGTGCAGTTGATCAGAAAAGATTCTTTTTCAGCCAGTCAGTTCTGCTCACCAGCTGATTTCTTTAACACTTCAAACACAGAGCAACACAGAAACTTTATCACTTCTCTTGAAAAGTGACATCCTGTTCTTTATTGTCCAGAATTTGTATTTCCTGCGGGGTTTAAGATCGTCAGAACCGAGTTCAGAACCGTTCCGTCTGAAATGAATCGGCAGCAGGAATCTCCCTGAGTGAAGCTCAGTTTTGCTAAAGCGCTTTGCAAAACATTCTTCAGATTAAAACAACATGGATGAAACTCAATCTGCGCTGACATATGTACACCGGATATGCAAACTGTAAGGGATAATTCCTCACCATGTGTTCATTGTTGCTAATTATTTGAAAACACAGACAGCCGGACCTCTGCAGGGTTCATTAAATCCTCAAACAGGCTTTGCTTACAGCCTATTAGAACGCATCAGGATTTTATTTATTTTTAATAAGAGAAACATCCTGAATCCTCATTGTAATAAGATCTAAGCTGACAGCCTCCAGTGCAGAGCTGCATGGCTGTTAGCCTGCGCAGTCATCAGATCCAGACCCGGCACTTTGTCCCTGACCTCTTGACCCCAGAGGTGGACCGTGAGGTCAACGCAATAGTCTCGATCCTGGTTAATTAGTCAGGCATCTGGGGTCAGGAAAGCCCAGCAGCAAACCTCTGTGAACACATGCCTGAGAGCTTTCCTCTGGGGATCTGCTGAGATTCTGTTTTGCCTCGTTTCCACTGAGAGTCACAAGTTAACTGTGACTAAAGGAAGGAATGGATCAGAACAAAGGAGGCGTGCAAAAAAACCGTCCCACCGTGTTGGTTTTAGGTGCAACACGAGGCAGACGGAGTATTTTTAACATGCATTCATAACTTCTTCAAACAAGTTTAACCTCGTAGTAAGAATGAAGTTTTTATGCTGCTGTGTCCTTGCTGTTTTAAAGACAGTTGTGTAAGTTCGCTTTCTACAAGAATTTGCTCAACATTCATTTCCATAACCTAATTGCGTCAGTAGTTATACATTCTGAGCCAAATCCAAACTCCCAGGTTATTAAAAAAGGTTTAAGACAGAAGCTTCCCTAAAGGCCTTAAACTCTGTCATGCTTTATGGCATCATCCATCACAATAATAATAGCTTTAGTGTCTTTTACTTGGAATCTAATGTACATCTGATTCACTTTTCTTTGCTCACAAAGGTTGCATTAATAATGCAGACTCCCAAAGTGAACTTCTCAAATGTTAGTTTATTGTTCAGCTGCTGTTTGACACTTGATTCATTAAGATGAAACTTTTATGGAAAACATTGAATTATTCTCTACCAAAAAGTCTTCACTAAATTGCCCAATCAGGATTTACAGAAAATATTTGTGTTTGAAAGAATGACTGTTTATTCAAAAACTGGAAGAAGTCAAATGTAAACAAAAATGGGACAAATTGATCACTTGTAAAATATCAATAATTGTTGTAGATTAAATTGTTTTGTGTCATATATAAGAACTGGCAACTGTCGGCCATGTTTTATTTTATGGTTTATTTTGTTTAAAATAAAAGTTGTTTTGATTTTTATACCAATATGTTTCTGGAAATTAGGCAATAAATACAGCTAATTGGCCAACATTAGCTCTTCTCTGTAAAGAGCTAATAATTATTTCTTATTTTATTCAGAAGTAAATTAAAAGACTCATCAACCTAAATGCCTTCCTGTTGAATCAGACTTTATACCAGAGTGAAGTCAGACCAGGCGCTTTGTTGCTGTGGCGTTTTGGAAGCTGCTGTTGGGTTACCAATGGTTGTGAAGGTACGCGAAGGCCTGTTGTGAAGGTCTTTGTGAGCTGAATGGAGCTTGTTGTGGGACAGGAAACCAGCTGAGGTTCAGCCTCTTCCACTCTTTAGGTCTTGGCTCTGTGTGTAAACAGTTTCTGTTTGTGTTTTGTTGCCTGCGTCTGAGCAACCGGGAAGTTGCTCCCTAAATCCGAACAGAGGGTCGGATGCAGCCCGCCTCCCGCAGAGGGGCAAAGCGGGCTTTAGCTGTGCATGCAAGAAGTAATTTAATCTTAATCTTCTTTGTTGCCGAACAAGCTGGTGTTTTATCTCAGTAAGATCGTTTCACTGTTTTCTTGTAAAACACTTTTCTTTCCCTGAGCAGACGGTCGAATAACACCGATCTCACTTTCAGTCACGACTCGACTCAGTTTCTGAGAAAGTCTTTCAGTGGACGCAGTCTGCAGCTCTGTGTTTGTACAAAGAGTCTGGGTGAGGTCCAGAGCTGTGCAGGCACTTTGTCCAACATGCTGTTTGGTGGGTCTAAAGGCTCCCTCCTTCCTGCCGCTGGGGGGTTTTACCTTGGGTGGCAACAGCGTGTGGAGGTCCAGTGAACGGCACAAAGACCGCCTGCTGTTTAGATGTGTGTGTGTGCATGTGTGTGCGTGTGTTTGCATCCAGAAGGCCCCTAAATGGGTCACCTTTACGGACCTCTGTTACAACCGACGTCCCAATAGTCTAAACTATTTACAAAAAACTAAACATGAAAACGTCAAACACTGTAAAAAAAAATTCCACCTATTTTTGGTCATGTAACGTTGATTATCCCTGCTGTTTGTGTAGCACTGTGCAAAAGTTGTAAGTCAGTTTCATTTTGTCCTCCTATTTCTTGTTTTTGAGACACAAGAAAAACTGAGAAATCATCCAATGTCCAAAGGAAATCTCTGAAAACGTTCAGAAATCTGTGATTAAGAACGCTTTAAAATAAAGATGCATTTTCTTTTTTTCAAACACTGTACAAGTATTTAAAAACAACAAATTTTCTAACATAATATTTTACTGAATAGACTTTTTAAACAAAAAAAGCTTTAAACGTGGCGTTAGAGTGCGATAAAAGTGACAGTTGTAGCAGTTGGGACGTTGCTGTGGGTCTTCCTGCTGCTTGGTGACCTAAAGCCTGGATGCCTGCTTACAGTCGTCTCCATTGCGTGTTTCCAAACCTCCGTCTGTCCTGTCATAACATCCCACCTCGCCTCAGGCTGCAGCCAGAAACCCTGAGTGTTTATTTCATCCTCGGTCCTGTTCTCCATCAGGACCGTAACCTTTTCCTGATCCACAGCTAACAGGTGAAAGTTCAGCTTCATTTTTAAACCTAAAGTCTTGAATGATTGCTCAGGGGCCGTCAGGAATGAGCACTCGCTGCGACTCAGCTGGAGTTGTTTGCTTGGCTGCTGCAGTTCTGTCTGTTCCTGCTCCATAAGGCTGTTAGAAATGTCTGCTCTGCTCTATCTGTACCCATTTGTCTCCTGTAGGAACGAGGCGTCATGGAGTGTAATAACACCAGTTAACCCAATGCACATGTTGGACAACATGCAAACACCACAACCTGCAGATTACAGCAGTTTTCACCACTTTAATTGGGAATACTTCTCTACTGACTGGATCTAACCATTACACATTGTTCAGACGTAATTATAAAGTATAATTTCACATCTTTTTAACAGCACTTGCCACCACATCCCTCAGTCCTTTCAGACTGTTTTTTCTGATGGAGCTTGCCCAATTTGTATTGATATGACTCCTTTGAATACAAAATACTTCATAAAACGTTTTTTTTTAAATTCACGGAAAAGAAGATTGCAGAACATTCAGAAGAGAAAACGTCATCTAAACAAATGTGAGCGTCTTAAAACGTTACTGTCGGTTTTTAGAAAAGATCGGTGGAGTCGTCTAAGTTTTTACACTTGCTTGAGGCAGTTTATGGCTTTTCCCAAAAGAAGATGACACGCTAAAGGGGAGTAAGTTTTATTGCAGCAAACACTTCCATCCATTGGTGGGACTGTGCCTTACCAGGGGCACAAAACTCTGAAAACAGAAATTTAATTCCTCCAGTTCAGAGGGGAGGGCTCTCTGTTTTTCTGAGAAGTTTCCATGCTAGCTTGCAAACTTTACTTTCTGTTTATCACAGCTACACGTAGCATCAACATGAACATAATGCTTCAGCTTCTGATCACACATTTAGAATAAAGTTTGATTCTGTCCAAACTTGCAGATGGAAACAAACCAATTTTCTTTTTTCTTTTTTTTTTCTGCGACATTTTAAAAGTTTACTCAGAATTTGCAAAACAACTGAAATTAAGCTAATGACTGTTAGCTTCTTCTAGCTACACATATAAACACAGCTGAGTATCATCAGCATAGCAGTGAACAGTATTTACTGTTTGTAATTTTATAGAGAAAACTATAGAAATAAAGGGATTAAAACTGAACTAAAGGTCTGTAAATATTAGATACCTTTTGGAAATGTTTTTCATACGTTCTTTTTTCTGCAGGTTTCCCTCTTTACTGACACCTTTAAAGTTCCCACTTTATCTTTTATAAGGATCTACCCAGCCATTATCCAAAGGGGCAGAGTCAGATAAGTCACACTTACTGGAAAAAGATGTTTACGAACTTGAAGGCAGCACTCATTTGAACATAGCTTTAATTTAAAGTCAGTGGCTTAAAGACAGAATTTCTCTCAATAAAGGAGATGAAGGAGTAAATGTGCAAACATTTATTCTGCAGTCCGGCCCGGTTGATCCGAAGCGCCACTGAGAGCCAGGTAAGGCGGTTTGTTCATCCATGGCGCTCTGGAGTTACAGCATCTGAGAAGTCATCACTTCATCTTCTCTGGTGGGAGGTTTCTCTCCTTACTCAAAGTTTCAATGTTCCTGCTTTGTTTTAAATGAAAACAAGGTTTGTTTTTTTTATAAGAGCAGATCGAAGACAGCCAGCAGGCGGTGTCGTGCCTTGGTCCTAGAACTGACTTGTGTCCGCTTAGTAAGTGTTGCACTGGGAGTGACACGCTGCACCAGTGATTACAGACCAGTCCAACGTGTCTGACTGGATGGTTGGACATGCAAAATCATAGTAATCAACGCAGTGAAAGGAGAGTAGCTGTTTTAAGTGTAACGCACGGTTTATGGCTTTTGCTTGTGTTACAGCCTGAAATGGTGATAAATATATCAGATTTTTGTCCTTTTAACCGTTGCAATACAAAAACAAGTTTTCATTTCTGTAAGTTTTAGTGCAGCTCTTAGAATCCAAAGAAACATTTTGGGTCTCAGAGCAGCAAAATGAAGACTGAAGAATTGCTGAATCCTGCATTCAGAATTTACATTTAATTTGTCATTTTAGCCAGAGTTATTGAGTGATTATTGAAGGTCCAGAGTCCAGACTGGTGGTCCTCCAGCCTGTCCTTTTAATTTTGGCTGTTTTTATTCATTTTACTCCATGAAAGCTTAGTGAACTTTGTGTGTTCAGACTAACGGTGAAGGAGACAAGTTGAGGCCCAAAGAAGGACAGAGGACTTAAAGACCTCAAAATTAATCCAGCAGATGAGGATCATCTGAGAGCCATGTCAGAAAAAATGAGCAAAGTCTTAATTTCCTCTGGTGAAGTAACAACTTGTGTTTGTGTGAGTTTATTTAACTTTTTATTCTTGCCAAATAAAATTGACAGGCAGATTCTGATATTTTCTGATGATGTTAAATGTAAACAGGTATCAGTAAGTATGATGGATGTTGGCAGGAAGCATTATGGCGCCACCTGGAGGCTGGTAATGGAACAAATAAAGATTTTTATAAAAGTTATTTTAAAAAACTCTAATCAACCACATTTCATTTTCTCCAAGTTCAGGGTTGTGCTTCATAAAGATATATTTTTTTGTATATATTTGTAGCAGCTTGCGGTGCTTCTGTGCAGTGATGGTTTGTACTAATAACTTTTCCACCTGAGATCAAAAAAATAAGCAATGACCCTGGAAAACATCACTCAAATCCCCTGCAGCTGACCGGAAATTATGTTTTTCTATTTCCATTCTAGCAGGTTGAATAGCTAGAAACTAAAAATCTTTGTTTTTTTTGTCCGCAGTGGAGAAAGTGGAGCTGGTAAAACCGAAAGCACCAAGCTGATTTTGAGGTTTCTGTCCGCCATGAGCCAACACTCGCTGGAGGTTTCCTGCAGAGACAAAACGTCGCATGTGGAGGAGGCACTGCTGGAGAGCAGGTCGTTATCCGGCTAACGCTAACTCTCCCAGCTTCCCAGTTCACTTCGCCTTCTACCTGATGACTTAACGACTCCTTCTCTCATCAGCCCCATCATGGAGGCCTTTGGAAACGCCAAGACCGTCTACAACAACAACTCGAGCCGCTTCGGGAAGTTCGTCCAGCTGCATTTCAGTCAGAAGGGAAACATCCAGGGAGGAAGAATTGTTGACTGTATCCTTTCAAACGCTCTCAGGGTTAGATGGACAGAAACTCATTTCCTCTTTTTATACCTGGAAAAGGTTTGGGAGAATTTAAAGTAGGAAGTGGTTTAATTAGAAAAGGTTTCTTCCAGATTTCTGTTGAAAGTGAAATGGTTTTAGATTTTTTTAAATCAGTTTTTAATATTTGTAAGCCTTAGTTTTATGGTTTGCAGCCAGACTATGACTGATAGATGGTTAGTATTATGTGCTGGACTGTCAAGGTGTTATTGTCTTTGCCTGACATTTTGATGAATTTTGTAACTCTGCTGAGATATTTGACTGTTTTGTACCTTAACTGATTCTTTTCTGATGAAAGATCTGCTAGAAAAAGTAAGTGCTTATGATTCTTCCAAGCCTCAACGTCTGCTAACGTGTAGCACTGATGTTTAAGTCTTCATGCTCTGAAAGCCGATTAAAGCCACAACTGGAGCTCAAGCGAAGTTAAATGTGAAAACTTGGACTGAGAAAATATCACAAAAACTTCTCATTTGTCTGGAAATCTTCGTCATCTCTGCAATCAGTTTTGATTTTAAAAACATAAACCAGGATGATGAAGATCTGACCCGTATCGGTCTTTGTCCTCTTCAGAATCGAGTTGTTCGGCAGAACCCAGGAGAGAGAAACTATCACATTTTTTACGCCATCTTAGCAGGAGCCAACAGCCAGCAAAGAGGTGAGTTTCTTTGGGTTTTGGCGTTGCTGTATCACATTTTATTTTGTGAAGGAGGATCAGATTGTTTCTCTTTGTTTCTGCAGAGGCGTTCGGGTTGACGCGTCCCGAAAGCTACCACTACCTGAGACAGTCCAACTGCATGGAGGACAAGACAATCAACGACGGCGGCACCTTCCAGGACGTTCTGGTACCAACAGAGTCTCTCTGAGCAAACATTCACTCACACCTAAACTACACCTGAACTTCTAGTTGGTCTGATTAGAAAAGTCTCAAATCTTCAACATTAGGAAGATTGCTGTTACTTTAAGGGTGGTTTAAATATAATCGATTTTTTGTCTGTATGTTTTATTCTAATTTAATTTCAGTGTATATGTATACTGCTTGTCTTTTTTATTTCCCACTTCATGTCGCAGTTTGTTCTTATCAATGTTTAATAAGTTATTCATAAACTTACACCAGTGAAAACCTCAAAACTGAGAACATGTTGACTGTAAATAATGCAAATGACACAAAGAAATAAGACCAGTTTATTTAGTAACTCAGCAGCAGATTGGCTGGTTTTCATGCCCAGGTTTTTTGTATCTTTGTGGTTTTCAGAGCGCGATGCAAACCATGCAGTTCACAGAGGAGAACATCAGGGAGATCCTGCGCCTCCTGGCGGGGATTCTCCATGCAGGAAACATCGAGTTCATGACGGCTGGAGGCGCTCAGGTCGCCTCCAAATCAGGTTGGAAAATTCATCCCCACCTTTCACACTGTTCACTGCCTTTATGCTGCCTTTTTCTCTACCAGCTCCTCTCTGTGCTGACAGAAAAAATCCTGCATCTTAATTATATCTGGTAGTTTTTAATTGTTGTGAAAATCTATCTTGAATAACGAATGTTTGAAATCTTTGCAGAGTTTGTGAGTTGGTATTTGTGAAAGCGGTGGATTTTGTTGTTTTCTTCTGCAGCTCTGAGTTGGACATCTGAACTTCTGGGTCTGAACTCGGATCAGCTGGCAGAAGTCCTGACTCACCGCTCCATGATCCTCAGGGGGGAGGAGATCTCCACGCCGCTAACAGTCGAACAGGTCAGAGGTCAAGGCATGTAGGATGAAATATGGAGAAAATGCATTTATTTTATTTTAAACAAAAGTTCTGAGGTGTTCCTGACGAAGCCCAGCAAGTGATGAAGCTCAGGTTAAAAAGATAAATAACAATAAAAAGCTTTTAGTTATAACAAATGAGATTAGTTACCATAACTACATAGATACAGACATTACAATGTTGACACTGCTAACCTATTGAAGCTCTGATTCAGAGACAAGTCGATGTTTATTCAGCTCAACAGAAATTAAACTTAAGTTATTGCTTTTAAACAGGAACAATGAGCACACTGACTCAGTTATTACAGGTATAAACTACTGAACCTCCAGAGTCACATAAACACAGTTACAAACTCGGCCTCTTATCACTGAAACTGAGAAATTGGAGCACATCAGCTCAGCCGTAAAGCCTTCCAGTTATTTTTCTTTTAAACTTCCAGAAAACTCCTTAACTTTCATCAGCTGCTTATTTCTGCCTGAGTGAATCTTACTGTACATCTTTAATCTGTTTTCTAATAATAATCTGTTTTTGAAGGCGGTGGACTCCAGGGACTCCATGGCCATGGCACTTTATTCTCAGTGTTTCAACTGGATCATTCACAAGCTGAACCACCGGATCCGGGGCAAGGAGGACTTCAAGTCCATCAGCATCCTCGACATTTTTGGATTTGAGAACTTTGAGGTTTGCAGTTACTTTATCTGTAATGTGTGAGATCAACAACACTTTATAACACAATCTTGTAATTCTGTTCATAATGTTCCTGCATTATTTGTGTTTTTAGTGTTGGTTTGATGTAGAAACCTCAGGAATGTCTTGCTGTTCATAATTTTAGTGTTCTGGTTTGCTCCCCTCAGGTTAACCGCTTTGAGCAGTTCAACATCAACTATGCAAACGAGAAGCTTCAGGAATATTTCAATAAGCACATTTTCTCCCTGGAGCAACTTGAATACAACAAGTAGGTGATGATGCTCCGTTTGTTTTCCTCCACGCAGAACGTTTCGTTCTTTTTCTGCCGTTTCAGTTCTGGGTTGAAACGGAAACAAGGGAAATAGACGATGGAAAAACATTTAAAAATATTTCAGCTTTTCCTTCTGTTTCACATTTTTAAAACAATAAAACTGGCTGTTCTAAAAGTAAATTAAACAATGCATCTGTATGGGACCCTCCGGTCTAGAATTTAAAGTTTTAATGGGGATATTTTGTTTGGGACACAGAGAATCGGTCGCGTCTCAAATGATAAAGTCGCAGTTTCACATTCACTTCTTGGGTTTTATGAACAGCTGTTGGGACATGCAGACAAATTCACTGAATCTCTAAAAGGCCATAAATATGTCTGCGCCCCCACTTCAGTTATTTGTGTATTTTTGTAGGATATTTAATGGAAACAGATCCTCCATCTGGGGAAGTCGGAAGCTTTGAAATGTCAAATGTGACGAAGGAAAACGCTTGATGTTTCATTTTGAACTGAAACAGTCCTACGTAGTTTTATATCGTTGTTGACCTGGAAACAGAAACATTCATGTGTTCCTCTTTCTGCAGAGAGGGCCTGGTTTGGGTCGACATCAACTGGATGGACAATGGAGAGTGTCTGGATTTGATTGAGAAGGTATGCAGATCATTTCTTACTCCAAACAGGATTATTTTTAAAGCTTGTAAGTGAAGCATAAACAATTTTACATCAGATTTAAATGACACATGCGGAGTAATGAGCCAAATCAAGATTATTTTGGTAATAAACATGTATTTATTATCAGCTGTAAAGTCTGCAGGAACAGTTTGAATGTGAAATGTTTCATTTGTTCTTAGAAACTGGGTCTCCTGGCGCTGATGAATGAGGAGAGTCACTTCCCCAAAGCCACAGACGACACCTTACTGGAGAAACTCCACAGCCAGCACTCGGTTGGTCTCCAGCATCCTCCTCTCGCTTTTAGTGTACAGCCATGTTGTATTCATGCAAGATGCACACATTGTCATCAAGTTATCGTAAGAATAAATTGTAAAGTCAAAAGTCTAAATCTCATTTTTACATATTTATCTCACTTGAATGTAATGTGCTCCTGTCTTTCCCATTTTAAAAACAGGCTAATTTATGTTATTCAGTAGCTTTGCATGGTCAATATCAAATTTATTTGTATGGAATGTTAAAAAAAACAAAAACATCTTCTTAATTTATCCAAATAGTAAAAATTAGACTTTAAATTTTAATTAAATTAGCTCTGATTTAACACTAGATAAACGTAAAAAGGGTAAATTATATATCCTGAGTGTCTTGTTTGACTTTGTGAAAATTATTACCTCAGAATATTACCTTGACTTTTTCTTTCTTCTACAGAAAAATCCATTTTATGTGAAACCTCGTGTTGCTGTGCACTTATTCGGAGTCAGACATTATGCAGGAGAGGTAACCGCCTCACAGCTGAGCCACGGATATTTTTACTGTTTGTGTTTTTATTGAGATCCGAAAATTGTGAGGAGAAAAAAAGTTTCTTCTTTGTTTTGCTTTGCTCCTGTAAAACCGCACTGCCCCCTTGTGGCTGTTTCCAGGTGGTGTACGACGTGAGGGGGATGCTGGAGAAGAACAGAGACACTTTCAGGGACGACATCCTCAACATGCTGAGAGAAAGCAGGTCGGCTGGATGGTTTTGAAATGATGAAAAATGTTTTTGACCTTTATCACCTGTTTGGCATTCCTGACTCCGCCCTTTGTTTGCCAGGTTGGATTTTGTCTATGATCTGTTTGAACACGTATTGAGCCGAAACAAGCAGGACACGCTGAAGAGCAGCACCAAGCACAGACGGCCGACCGTCAGCTCCCAGTTCAAGGCAAGTCAAACTGGGAGCAAACAGCAGAGGAGCTTTAATGTACTAGATAGAATATTCTCTATACTACAATGTAGTATAAGCAGAATATAGAATTCTCTACTTTCTACAGAATAGTATTATTCTATGTGCTATAGTATTTTCTACTACTTGTATTCTCTAGTAGTATAGTAGATAGTACATACTATCTGGTATAGTATTCTCCACTGCTAGATATACAAATACTATCTACCATGAATATATACTACGTATAAAAAGTGGAATTTGTTGAGCACAGATAGAGAGTAAAAAATAAGAGTGTTCATGTTTTTCCAGGACTCTTTGCACTCTCTGATGGCCACCCTGAGCACGTCCAACCCGTACTTCATCCGGTGCATCAAACCAAACACACACAAGGTGAGTCCCTGGAGCTTCACACACAGTCACATGGCTGCTGAGAGCAAATGTTTGTGGGTCAGGAAGTCACAGTGCTGACAGTCTGTGTGAACTGGTTGTCATTTAATCGTTAAACAGTCCTCCCCCTCCACGAGGTAGACGGGGGGGGGGGAAAAATGTCTGGCTCCTTTGATGACCTTTAGCCCCCGGTTTCCTAGCAACAGGCTCTGGTAGTGAAGCATGCAGGGCTTTGGCAGCCAGCTGAAATACAGAAATGGGTTTTCCACCTGTACTGTGGTAATTGTTTCTGACTGGGAGGTTGCTGTGAAGGGGATGGACTAAGCAAAATTCACATTTTGCACATTTTAAAAGTCCATGCTGCTTCTAAAACCCAAGTTCTTAAAATAAAAACTCCAGGCTGTTTTTGGTCAGAGGTTAATTTTTTGGTGTGTGGAAAATGAAAACCTGCAGAATGTAATAAATCTGTACATCCACTGCCCCTTCATGGCTTCATGGCAGGAAGCATTAATACAACTAGGAGGCAGTGGGGGGTTCTTGTTTAACAACTGGTTAAACCAAGAGTGACCTTTATTTAACTGTTATCAGACAGAAAGGTTTTAAGAACACAGGAAATACAAAAGAACTATCCATATTGATTAGCATAAAATCTATCGGTCACACTTTAAATCACCTGTGTCAAACACAAGGCCCGGGGGCCAAATCCGGCCCCCCGTAGCTTTTCATGTGGCCCTCCACAGACTAGACTAAACACTAAGTGTGATTAAATATTATATTATCAATCATATCAATGCAGTTTTTATCTGTTCTCTGCCAATTTATATCAATCAATCCCTCCAGTTTCTTGAGAATTTAGTTGATGTTTGATTATAGTCCATGATTTATACAGCCAGTAAATAAACAAGTTGCATTTATTATTAGTTCCTGAAGGGACTGAAAAGATGTTCAATAATATCATGTAATTTTAAGAATTCATTGACATATTAACAGTTTGTGAACAGGTTTTATCTACACATTCTGGCACAACCGGCCCTTTAAGAGCCTTCATGATCTTGATTTGGCCCAAAACGAAAATGAGTTTGACACACCTGCTTTAAATGATGCTGAATTGCATTTTAACAAAAAAGGAAGAGACAGATGACGTTGCGCACAAATAGATGTGATGTCACTGATGACATCACAGGCTGTTACTTTGAAAGTTCTTGACTAGAAACCATTTAGGCTGGGGCAGCATTGCTATCATGGCACGTAAATCACGACACAGACGGCGGTCCGCCGACGCTTTTCGGCGCAAGAGGGTCCGCAAACTCACCAAAGGCCGTGGGCAGAAGAGGCGTCATAATGCCTCCTCTGTACGCAAACGCTTGAGGTAGGTTTGTGTCACTTTCCCTCGTTGCGCATGTAGCATGCACTGTTTTCTTCGTTTATTTGATTCTGTGTAAAACAAGAAAACAAGGAAAGTGGGTTGCGAGAGAGGAAGGCCTGGGCCTCCCATGCTCTTCTCCGCTGCAGGGAGAAGAGCAGCGGTTGGCGCTGCTCTTCTTCTTCTCTGTAACTTGTGCTTTCTTCTCCCTGCCGAGCCAGTGGAAAAGGGCAGTGGGGACTTTTTCAGGGACTTTTCTGGGTATGGCTACAGACAACGTCTGTAGACCAGACTACTGAGACAAGACAACGTCAGGTCTTAGTAGTCGTTCTGAATGGATGTGATGTCACTGATGACATCACCAGCTGTTAATTCAAAATTTCTTGAATAAAAGGCTACTTAGCTTAGCCGTAACATTGCTACAATGGCACGTAGAGTACGACGTAGACGGCGAACCTCCAACGCGCCCCGACGTAGGAGAGCTCGCAAGGCCATCAAAGTCCGTAGCCGGAAGAGGCGCCAAAATGCCTCCTCTGTCTGCCGACGTGGGAGACCATGTTGTCACTAGTTACTCTCGTTCAACTGTAGCATGCGCTTTTTCCTTTTTTCCGTTTTTCTTTTTTTTAAATTATGATTTGGCTCTAGTGGCCTTTATTCGGCTGTGAATGAGGGGGAAGTCAACCAACCGGCCACTGCCATGTCACGTTTGGTGTGTGTACCGTCATCGCAGCTGAGACGATGCACACATGGAAGTTTTGAGTTGGAGCCATCTTGGTGAAAGCCAGATTTGTTCATCTCAAACAGACAAATCTTTGGCCAAAGATCGGTCATGTTGGTCACACTTCACGTTAAATAGGCTTAATTACTTCAGTCAAACTGAAAAGTGGATGTGATGTCATCGATGACATCACAGACTGTTACTTCAAAAATTCTTGAATGAAAGACAACATAGCTCAGCGTAGCATTGCTACAATGATACGTAAATCACGACACAGACGGCGGTCCTCTGACGCCCACCGGCGCAAAAGAGCCCGCAAACAGACCAAAGCTCGTGGCCTGAGGAGGCGCCACAATGCCTCCTCTGTCCGCAGACGCTTGAAGTAGGTTTGTTGTTACTTGCTCTCGTTAAGCATGTAGCACACGCTTCATGCACGCACTTTTCTTTCTCTTTCTCTTTCTCCTTCTTTCTTCCTTGTCAAACAACCAGTAGATCAGCGATTCTCTTATCCAGTCCTCCAGGAAACCTGCCCTGCAGGACTGGGCAAGATTCCCAGGTTTCTGTAAACCTTCAAGGATTTGGGGGTTTAAATCCTTCAAATTTAACCTCTTGTGAATCAAGAGGTCATACCTCTTGATTCACTGCGTCTCCAGTCTGTTGTCCAGATGAACTTCAGTCTGTTGTCCAGATGAACTTCATCTTCAACTGAATCAGTTGAAGAATGTGTTCAGCTCTGTCCAGACTTCTGATCCTTCTTTTGCTTGAAGCCTGAGGTCGTCTTCAAGCCTGGCCTGATCTCTGATCCTGTTTCTCTGCAGTTTGTTCTCCAGCTTCTTCTTTGAGCTGCTTGTGTTTACTCATCAATAACTCCCTTGTTCCATAAAGGTTCTTTTTTCTTGTTTCACAGTTCATTTGGGTCGCTGGTGATCCAGGGTTTATTGTTAGGGAAGCATCTCGCTGTTCTTGTGGGAACAGCGAGATGTTCCCAATCGCTGAAGATTGTGATCCGTTTTCACCAGAGGAGGTCTTGATTTGGAGATTTATGAATCAATGTCGTGTTTTTTCTGGCTGAGCAAACCAGCCAAGGTTTTTTGGGTTTATCTCTATGAACGGGATGCGCTCATCGAGATTTGATGAAACGTAATCGAAAGAAAGTAGTTGATTGTGAGCGGGTAACATCCAGTTAAGAGGCCAAGTGGTTTCCATTCTTAATTGTAAAAGATGAATAAATGCCTCATGAGCAGCTGGATACTACAGTGATCAACAGTATAACTACAACCTGTGCGAAGGACTTAGTCATCATTACATTGCTTCAGGATTAAATCGCAGATTTCTGCATAATGCTGGTCCAAAACAATAAACAACACAAATCTGTTTTCCTTTCAGTTTCTTTGTAAAGCAGTAACATGGTACAAATGGGTCACACCTCTTGATTCACTTTAAATTATTTATGAAAAAGGAAGAGACACAGACAAAGCCTGACATCATCAGTGATGGAGTGATGTCATTGATGACATCACAGGCTGTGACATCAAAAGCCCTTGAATAAAGGACCACTTAGCTTAGCGTAGCATTGCTACAATGGCACGTAGAGCTCGACGCAGACGGCGCTCATCGTCGTCCTCGTCCTCTGAGGACGAGAACCCTCAGAGACGGAGGAGAGGTCGTAAGAATCTCAAATTCCGCGGCCGGAAGAGGCGGCAAAACGTCTCCTCTGGACGTAGACGAGGGCGGCATGTTTGCCATCACTAGTCACTCTCGTTGAACATGTAGCAAGCACATAAAAGCCCAAAAAAAGTAATAAAAAATAAGAAACCTCATCAAGCAGTCTGTCGTGAGTGAGTGACTGGTCACTCATCGTAACCAGTCACTCATCGTGACTGGTTACGATGAGTGACCAGTCATCGTAACCCAGGTCGGTCACTTTGAAACGTCTATGGAGTGATGTCATTGGTGACATCACATCCATGTCTTCACAATTTACATAAATTTGGTGTTACTGTTTCTGATGTCATTGATGACATCACAAGCTCTTATTTCAAATATCCTTGGATAAAAAAACACTTAGCTTGGCGCATCATTGCTACCATGGCACGTAGACGATGGCGACGACGACGACGACGTTCCTCCTACCGACGTAGGAGGAGGCGATACTACAGGCGTAGGAGACGCAGAAGTGGCTTCTACCGCTGGAGACGTAGGAGGTATCGCCGTCGTCGTTATTATTAGCTGCTCACGTTGATCATGTAGCAAGTAGCTTAAAAGAGCACAAAAAACAGGAAAAAGAAGGAAAAAATTATGATTGAAACTCAGATAATGTCCATCTCTTAGATGGATGGCTGTGACCTGACATTATCTGTGCCGCCAGTGTTTCCTCTGACCACATCACTTTCTCCCATGACTCCTCTGGGTCATCCAAATGAAGACAGGCCTGGCCGTGTGCTGATTCAAGAAGGGGAACCTTCCGTGCCATGACACTTGCATATCGGATATGCAAGTGTCCTGGGTCGCATTTGAAAACAGTCCAACTTGTGTTGTTCAGACTGTCATCAAAAGATCGAACACATGTAAAAAAAAAAATCGTATTTGGGTCTCTTCAGGCTGCAGTGTGAACGCAACCTTAGTGTATTACCCACAGTAACCTTGGAAACAGTGGTGCCGACTCTCTTCGGGTCATTGAAGAGAGTCAATGACCCGAACCTGTGTGGTTCTGGGTTGATTTCTCACCTCACGATGGGTCGTGGCTAGGTCTGCCAACATGACAATGACCCAAAGCACATGGCCAGGAGAACCAAGGACGGTAAGAAGCATTTCAAGGTTCTGGAGTGGCCACCAGTCTCCAGACTTAAACCCAATAGAAAATCTTTGGAGGGACTCATGTTTCTCAGCGGCAGCCCAGAAACCTGGCTGATCTGGAGAACATCTGGCCAGAATCCCTGCTGCAGTGCAAACATGGTGAAAAACTACAGGAAATGATCGACCTCTGTAACGGCAAACATTTTCACAGAGGTTCAGATACTTTCTTGCAGCAGTTATTGAAAAATCATACATTGTGATTTCCGGATTGTTTTTCTTGGATCAGGTCTCACAGTGGACAGCCTGGTGATCTGCTCTACTCAAACCTTTCCTCTGCTCTACATGATGATGCAGCTTTGGGCTTGGCTGGAGAATTTCTCATCTAATTTATTATGATACTTTAAGTCATCCAAATATTGATCCAGCCATATTCCCTGTTATTGGATCTATGCATCCTTCTCTGCTTTTTGTCAGGCGCATTTTGCACTTGCAAAAAGCAGGTGAGCAGAGGTGTGACTCTTTGACCGCAGTGCATTCATAACGATAAACCCGACTAATCTGTCTGAGGTTCACTTCAGGACAAACTGTGACCTACAAACCCGCTGGAGTGATTGACGGGTGAAGTCATGTCAACTGATCCATAAATAGCAGGATCTGTGCCATCAGTGGCAGGTTCTCAATTTATAGCAATTATTTCCATAAAGTGACAAAAGGTCAAAAAGAAAACCAGTGCTTTCTAATAATGTAATAATTTAATGTAAAATAGGTTAATATACATTTTTAAATAAGGAATGTTAAGATATTAAATAAATCTTTAAAAGAAACTGTTCACACAAATGGATGTAAAATCCTAACCTTCAACCTGATACATGAGCAAAAGTTTCACTTTCAATTATTTAGAACTCAGGTGTGATGTCATCACCGGTCGTCAGCTTGGATGTGATGTCATCAATGGCATCAAAGGCTGACCTTGATGTCATCGATGATGTCACAAACCCATACTTCAGAACTCCTTGAATAAAAGAGCAGTGCTTAGCGCAGCGTTGCTACCATGGCACGTAAAGCACGACGCAGAAAGCGCTCTTCCTCTGAAGCCCCCAGGCGTAAGAGGAACCGCAAGAATCCCAAAGCCCGCAGCCAGAAGAAGCGTAAAAATGCCTCCGCTGGCCGCGGGCGAGCGAAGTGTAGCTGTGGTAAGTAGTTACCCAGGTGTTTAAAAACACTGCAAGATGATCAAAAGACAAATCAGAAAAACAAATGAGGATGGAAGGATGGAAACACATTTTCAGCTGTTTTTCCAGTGCTTGCTTCTGTCATTGCGCGAAACAGAAACCCTGCAAATTCTAGACACTTAACGGACACCATAAGTGTACCCGACATACCCAACATATATTCTAAGTCACTAAGCCACTCATGATATGTGTTCACATGTCATGAGTGGCTCAAAGTCATGAAAACGTTTGTTTTAGAGCACTTAAAAATTATAATAAAAAAATAATTTAGATATAAAAAATATTTTTTATACCTTAATTATTTTTATACATTTTATTTTTAAATAAATAATTAAGAAATAAAAAATGTTTTTTATTTCTTAATTATTTTTTTATGATTTTTTTTACTGGTTTTTAAGCTGCTTGCTACATGGTCAACGTGAGCGACTACTAATAACGACGTCGGCGATACCTCCTACGTCTACGGCGATAGCTGCTTCTGCGCCGCCTACGCCTGTAGTATCGCCTCCTCCTACGTCGGTAGGAGCGTCGTCGACGACGTCGCCTACGTGCCATGGTAGCAATGATGCGCTAAGCTAACAGCTCTTTCATTCAAAGGATTCTGAAGTAACAGCCTGTGATGTCATCGATGACATCACAGGCCATTACTTCGAATGCCCTTGAATGAAAGACGACCAGTAGCATATCCTTGATGATATCACATCCACGTGGTAATGTGATGACTGCCACGTCACCGTGTGACAGCCACGTAGCACGTCACCACGTGTCAGCTATCATGTTACTACGTGGGTGGGATGTCATCCGTGACGTGCTTCGTGCGCTTGTTTTTTTTTACACGTTTTTGAAGATGTGTAAAAGCAAAGTTCTACAGCTTTGCTTGACGTGGCGTCATTGTGGCGGGTAAATTAACATAAAACCCTTCACCCGCTGCATCACAATGAAACCCAATGAATAGACATCAGTCTATTCCTGACCATCACTGATGACATCAGATCTGATATTATCCGTGCCTCTTCCTTTTTCATTCAAGAATATCAGCTCTGATGTCATCAGTCACAGTCAGGAATAGCTATATCATTAATGACATCACAGGCATCTGCCTGACGAAACTTACTGTTTTTCACTGTTTCTGCTAAATGTATGCAGCCAGCCTGTTTTATGAAGAACGGCCGCCTGGACCTTTCCTCAGGTCGAATGTTAAACAGGCCTGGATGAGGACCTCTGAGTGGAGCTTAATGTAGTGGTACAGAGGCGGAGAGCATGATGGCGTCTCCCCAGGGGGGAAACCGGGGTCAAAGTAACACGGCCCCCAACCCCTGAGAGGGACCCCAGTCATCTTTCTGCCTGTTTGATTCAGAGCAGGTGTCACAGGGGGGTTCAAGAGAAAGTAGTTTCAAAAGAGGTTAAACCTCCAATTCAGCAATTGGAGGTTTATTCATCTCTGTTTATTAAAATCAGATTAAAGGTCAGGCTGAAAAGAAGGGCACAGACTAAAAGGAAAATACAGACACACTTTTCTAGCAAAAACAAATGTAAAAAATCCCAGCAAAAACTAAACAGCCAGGATAATCTCGAGTTCCTGCTTAAAATAATTACTAAAGTTTGTTTCCTCTGGACCGTCAGTCAGAAATGATTTCAGAGGAAACAAAAGAACTCCACCTCAGCCTTTGTGTCTTATTTTGTCTCTCTGATCGCTGACATCCAGCTTGTCTAGATGACAGCATGTTCTGCACAAAGACACGATGAAAACAGAACAACTAAAAAGCCTCTCTGGTCCTAAAAAGCTGTCAGAACAACAGCTGCTCACTCGTCACCATGGCAACTCTTTGGTCTGCTGGCAGCGCAACAGTCTTTGTGTTTATATGTGAAGTGACAGTAATAATGATGGACCAGCAGCAGCTCTGGGCCTTTTTCACAGCAGACAGTAAAAATGTGAGGCAAATGTAAATGATGGAAAAAAGTAGATGAAACTGATAAAGAAAATGAAGGCAGTTTGAAGAGCGTCATTAAAAAGGGTTAGACGACGTTTTACTGCATATTTAACATTTTTCCCAAAATGTTTTAAAAATCAAAATATCCATATATCAGTTATTTGTATTATTATGGTAATAATCAGTAGATCATGCTACTTTAGCAGCAATAAGAAACTTTAAATACAGTTAAATGATATTCAGATATTGTTCTTCTCGGTTTGCTGTGTGAAACTTTTACACTGAAACATTTTCAGATTCACACAAACTTGTCCACACAACATTAGATCAGACAGGACAGTGTTTTCTGTTGGGGTCCGGTCCCAACTCGGTCCAGTTTGACCACTTCATCAGACCAGTCAGCTGCTCTGGTTGGACACGTTTGAATGTAAACAGCCAGCCCTTTTTCTCCCTCACACACAGAGTCAGACCCTACAAGTGGCCGGCACAAATTGGCCTCAGCAGGAGATGCGTCCCCATGACAACGCGGCCGTCCCTCCCTCCCTCCCTCCCTCACCGCGTTAAAAGGGGGAGTGGAGCTGTGGGTTTGAAAGCCTTTGTCTGGCTCCGTGGCAGATGAATGTGCGTGTAGCAGTCAGTGTGCCGGAGGAGCAAACGCGCGGATGAGCCGCAGCTTTGGGAAGTTTCTGTCGGATCTGGAAAGAAAGGAATCCTGTAGGGAAACGAGAGGCGAAGATGCAAGGTGAGACCTGATGCAGATCTGAAGTGGGGTGTTTGTGACTGAACGGGGTTTAAATTTGCAGCTGTGATATTAAAATAGGATGAATCTGTGTTTGTGACACAAAGCAAGCTTCTTACGTTGTCTGAAAGTTCTAACTTCTAGTTTTATCTGGATATTAAAATGTGACCTTCAGATGTCTGAAGAGCGCTCTACAACTTCCAGAATCACCTGTTAGGCGTCACCAAGCTGCAGGAGATTGTCCGAAACTCTAAAAACATCCTGAAGTTTGTGTTTGGAGCTGAAACTGGAATCAAAGCTTTAAAACTGAAAGTGTTTGGTGCATTTTTCTGCACATGGGTCCTCTGATGTTCCCTGTTCCCTTTCTAGGATAATTGAACTTGAAAGCTTTCAGCTCTGAAGTGATGCATGGTCATTTATAACAGTTGCGATGAAGCCAGTGAGTTTGTCTTTGTGATTATTATCAGGCCTGCAGGGCATGAAATTAATGAGATTGGATATGGGATGAGCCGGCTGTTCGGTAAATGACAGGTTAATGAAGAGGAAGTGGCGTTCTCTTCTCTTTCTAATGAGATTACACATCTACTTAAAGCAGATTATTTTCCCTACACTATCAATCTGTGATGCTATATTGGGATATAATTACCTAATTGAAGTGTTTTAGCTTCCTAAAGTATTGCTTTGTACAGTTTTGGATAATTTGTAAATAAAATAAAAAAAGACATGTTTTTAATTCAGTCCAATATTAGTGAAAGAAAAACCAAATTCTTTGAATTCTGTCATCATCACATTTGAGTTCAGCCTTCAGGGTTAGGGTTAGGAAACCTTCCGGTTTCACCTGCAGCTGCAGGAACTGGATTCCAGTTTCATTTCTGGACAACAGAAATGCTTTAGTGATGATTTTCTCTGGCAGGTTAGATGAGATCAAACATCAGATCCTCTGAGGCTCCAACTGGAAAATATGAAAAATGATCAAATGCAAAAACAACAAGAACATCAAAATTATTCAGTGTTTTAGACTGGAAAAAAATAGTCTCCATACATCCTTCCTTCCACTTTTCCATCCATCCGTCTTTCTTTCTGTCCATCTGTCTTTCATCCATCCATCCATGTTTAACCATCAGCATCCACCCTCATATTCCTGTCTGTTCTGTCCATCAGGTTGACAGGTTGTCAGGTTATTGTTAATGATCAATCCCATGTGTTGATCATAATATCACCATCTAGTGTTTCTGTCTAACTGAGCTGCTGTGCTGCAGTAAATGCTGCTTCTCTGGATTTAATCTGCACAGTGCGCCCCCTGCAGGGGGGTCGCTGCGTTAAGCAGTCCAATCCTTCTTCACACAGACCCGTCTTTAAGTCCAACAGAGGCGGTTTGGTTTGGGTTTATCTGCACTTAAAGCCCAGCGCCTTTGTTCCTCCTGCTGAGCTGGACTGATAATCCTCTGCGAATCCCTCCATCAGACCTCAGTGTCTCACAATCAGCAGCTTCTGGAATTTCATCGCTCTCAGTTTGTGGTCAAAGCAGGAATGTAGAAACTTCTCTCATACGTTAAACTTTAACAGTGGGTAATAAAGTGACTTTTAACATTACTTTGTAATGTGCATCTAGACTCATTAGAAACTTGAGGGTTACAATAACGTCAATGCAGACTCTTCTGTTGGTAAACCTTGTTGCTTTATTCACAGCGTATTGAAGACGTTATTAGATTGAACCTGCATTAATTAACCTTTAATTTAACCAGATGGATTTGCAGTTTGGTGATAACTTATTTAAATTTAGTCCCATGAGACAGCGTGAACTTTGTAAATCTCAGACGGGGAAGGAAAATGGCATTTTTTGAAATGTCATGAGATAATTAGATTTTTTTACATGCCAACACTTCAGAGTGAATCCTGTTGTCTGATCAGTGGATTATTGGGAGGCTTTGAGTCGCTGCTGACCATCAGATACAGGAAACAGCTCTGCAGCTCTCCATGCCGTCTTTTTGGGCTGAGTGATGGGCAGCTAACCCTGACTTCAGCTGCCCCCCCATGTTTGGCGTTTCTTGCCCCAGCCCCCCAGGAGCAGAACGCCACGCCCCCGTTTGTTCCTGTGAATGCACCGATCTCTGGAGAAGTCAGGCTGAGGCAGCAGCTATTGTTGTCATCCGTCAGTCAGCAGAGGACCAGAGGCTTCTCTCTGCTGGAGGCGCCTGATTGTTCTGTCGTTGCTTATTACTACTTCCTGTTACTTCCTGTTACTTCCTGTTACTGCAGACTAACTAAATACCCACAAGGGTACCCACTGGTTAACGTCAGATTTTTATTTATGAGCAAAATTATATTGGAAGGATAGAAAACGAGATTTCATTTAATCTGAAAAAGGTTCAAGACTGGATCCGTCCGTCCATCCATCCGTCCGTCCGTCCGTCTGTCCGTCCATCCGTCCGTCCATCCATCCGTCCATCCATCCATCCGTCCGTCCATCCATCCGTCCATCCATCCGTCCGTCCGTCCGTCCGTCCGTCTGTCCATCCATCCATCCATCTCTTAGTCCGCCCGCCCATCAACATCCCAGAATGTTATTTTTAATGGTCCAGCTGATACTGAGCTATTGTTAGCATAGAAATATCTGCCATAGATTTTTTGTTTTTCAGAGCAAAAAGAGGTTTTTGGACGTGGATGTGGGACATGGAGTCTTGTTATGACCAGGGAAAGGATCTCTGAACTCCCTGAAGGAGAAGCAGAAACAGGAAACGACGATGAATGAAAACAGATCCGGGAGTCAGAGGACGTCGTTCTGACACCGCCCGCCTTTGTACGGCTGCATCGCTGTCCGTATGCAAATGATAATTATGCTAACGAAGCGCTCCCTGCGGCCGGTGGCATTAAATGCCTCCATTCAATCAGTCAGGGAGAGTCTGCTGGTGAGTTGGGCTCCCTTCTTGACGACCCAAATGGGCCATCAGCGGCGATCAGGGGAGACCTGCTGAATAAAGGGGGGCATTACCAGTGGGAATGAAAGCTCCTACTTATGTGGCGCTAACCCCACCCACCCCGCTTACGCCCACCGAGGTTACTGGGTGACGAGCGTCGCCTCAGAGAAAGGCTTCCTCTGAATGCCGCTCTGTAATGCTATCTCACTGCTACATGTGCTGGGGCCGCTGGCTGCTGATTGGTCTGAATGTTCAAAAAATTGTTAAAGCTGCAGTTTGTAACTTTTATAAAAATTCTTTTTTTTTTTTTTTTACATATTTGTTGAAACTGTCACAAGATTGTGACAGTTTAGTATGAGACAGATAATCTGTGAAAACATCAAGATCCTCTGTGTAACTAGAAACAACCAATCAGAGCCAGGAGGCGGGGCTTAGCGCTGTCAATCAATGTCACATATTCGCTGCTAAATGTGATAATAGCAGAGAAACAACTTACCATTACTCTAACAGCCTTAGCATTCACAACGACTGTGACTGACGATGCTAAAACCAAAGACCGTCCTGCAGCTTTAATGTTTGTAGTTTTCATCTCTTTGTTTCCATTCATCACTTCCAGACGTGTTATTATCAGCCTCATAAACCCCAGGATGCCCAGTGTTTAGCTGTGTTACTGAATCACAGCAGACCTCCAAAGTCAATCCTCACAGCCATGAAAACGACGTCCGACGCTGTGTTGGAAAGGTCAACCAGTAGCAATCATGGATCAGCCTCTGTGGTGCAGAGAAACATCTGCATTCACACACAGATCTGGCGGTGGGGCGCGTAATGTTAACAATCTGATGCTTCCTCTGTTCAGATGCCGGACCAGTTTGACCAGACGGTGGTTCTGAACCAGCTCAGGTACTCCGGCATGCTGGAAACGGTGAAGATCCGGCGCAGCGGCTTCCCGGTCCGCAGATCCTTCCAGGACTTTTGCTCCAGGTGTGAACCAGGTTTACACAAGTCCAAACACTCAAGACACGCAGCGGAAACATTTAAACTCTTTTCTCTAATTCAAAATGTGGTGCGGGGGCTCATTTATGGCCCCGTTGATGATTTTGTGCAGCCCCTGAAGTTCTAGTCAGGCAAATGTAACCTGTATGCTAACGATTGATGCAAATGGACTTAGTTTTTTTTTTTTTTATTATTGTTGTTTTTAGATTGACACATTTTACAGACATAAAATCTTCTTAAAAATACAACAAAAGTTTGATTCAACTCAGGTTTCTTATTCATTGTCTCTGTTTTTGCATTTGTTGTAATTTTGTAATATTATAAACTTCGCTTGTCTTCAGGTACAAAGTCCTGATGAGGGGCGTCCTGACTCCAGACGACCACCGGGGGCGCTGCAAGCAGCTGCTGCAGCTCTATGACAGCAGCAGTGAAGATTGGCAGCTCGGTAAAACCAAAGTAAGGCCCAAACCTTTTGGTGTTTTCAGTTTCCTTCTCCCTTTGTTCCAAGGAAATGGTTTTTTTCCCCAGTTGCTTTGAGCTGAAACTGAAGTCAATCTGAGGGTTTTATCGTAATTTAGAAAAAAAGAATAAAACAGTTGAGTGGCTTCAAACAACACCAGAGGAATATTTTTACCTGGTTGATTTTTCTTGGGCTGATTAAACATCAACTGAAGCCAGAAAATGTATTTTCTCAAAAAAATCTGTGGATTTGCATTTCCTGCCTGTCAGCGGTGAGCTCCATCCCTTCTGCTCAGTCTGCAGAATAATCGACTCTCTGCTGTCAAGCGCTGAGTTCCTGAATGCTCCACCGCTCTTTTTGCCTCCAGCTAATACGGGTAGAAAGGTCTTCTGTCGCCAACACGGCGCCTGATTGGACAGAGACCCAGGCCGCCTCCGGAGAGAAGCCAGTCCAGTCTGGCTTCTCTCCCTCCAGGCTCAATTTGGCTTCATGTGTCCTACAAATTCAGCTCCATGGAGCCATTCAGAGACGCTGCCTCTGTGAGCGTGTGTGTGTGTGTGTGTAACCGAGGTCAGCATCACCTGAAGCGTGGGACGCCACAGTTATTGGATCCACTCTTCAGTCACTCTCTACTTCCACCACACCGGATCAGGAAGGATGGCTACTGCCAGAGAGTGTGTGCGTGTGTGTGTGTGTGTGTGTGTGTGTGTGTGTGTGTGTGTGTGTGTGTGTGTGTGTGTTTGCGTGAGTTTGTGTATGTGTGTGTGTGTGTGTGTGCGTGTGTGTGTGTGTGTGTGT
>VMRN01000339.1:0-35177 GCA_010277015.1 Poeciliopsis turrubarensis
CGCAGGGCGGTGGTCACCCTGCTGCCCAAGAAGGGCAACCTACAGGAAATCAAGAACTGGCGCCCCGTGTCCCTCCTCTGTACGGACTACAAAATCCTCTCTAAGGCCCTGGCCACGAGATTGGGAAAAGCTATGGAGCAGGTCATCCACCAGGACCAGACCTACTGCGTCCCCGGCAGGTCCATGGTAGATAATGTCTACCTAATTCGGGACATTTTGGAGGTCTCCGGTTCATTGGGTTTACAGACGGGCTTGATTGCATTAGATCAAGAAAAGGCGTTTGACCGCGTTGAACACGACTTCCTCTGGAAAGTAATGGGGAGGTTTGGGTTCAGCGAGGGCTTTATCGCCAAGATCCAGGTACTGTATAGTGACATTGAGAGTGTGTTGAAGATCAACGGCAGCCTGTGTGCTCCTTTTAGGGTGTGTAGAGGCGTCCGACAGGGCTGTGCGCTTTCGGGAATGCTCTACGCACTCTCCCTGGAACCCCTCTTAAAGAAGATGCGATCAGAGGTTCACGGCATGGTTTTACCTGGTTTTAAAGACAAATTGGTTTTATCTGCCTACGCTGACGATCTCGTGGTTTTTATTAAGGATCAAAGAGACGTCAGCATTTTAACAGAGATCATAAGAAAGTTCTCCTTGCTGTCTGCTGCCAAAGTAAACTGGGGAAAAAGCGAAGCCCTGGCCGTTGGCGAGTGGCCCGACGGGCTCCCGGCTCTCCCCAAAGGCATGACCTGGAAAAGAGATGGCCTAAAATATTTGGGAATATATTTAGGCGAGAAAAAATTTGTGGAAAAAAACTGGGAAAACCTAGAGCAAAAAATAACAAATAAGCTCGCAAAATGGAAATGGTTACATGGGAAAATGTCGTACAGAGGAAGAGTGCTAGTGCTTAATAATCTGGTCGCATCACAGTTATGGCACAAGCTTGTGGTTTTAGACCCTCCATCAGGACTGTTGGCAAAAATTCAAACAGAAATGGTGAATTTCTTCTGGAATAATCGTCATTGGGTGCCACAGTCTGTATTGTTTTTACCTAGAGAAGAGGGGGGCCAGGGCCTTGTCCACCTGGCTAGTAGAGTCATTGTGTTTAGGTTACAGTTTTTACAAAAGTACCTGACAGGATCTCCTGTGTGGAGAGACGTAGCCAGCTGCATTCTGAGACGCGTGAATTCTTTGGGGTTGGATGCTGCTCTGTTTTTAACAAATTTTAGTCTTTTAAGGTTAAGGGGAACTCCGGAATTTTATCAGAGCGTTTTTAAATCGTGTGCTCTTTTTAAATTGCGCAGAGTGGAAACGGCGGATTCTCTGCATTGGTTGCTAGAGGAACCTCTGGTATACGGAGCAAGACTGGATGTTGGAGAGGACACGTTCCTGGGACTAACAGAGACGCTGGCTAGAGCCGGAATAGTAACATTAAAGAGGCTGATCCGAGCATCTGGAGCGGATTTTGGCGATGCCAAGGAGGTTGCTGTCGCAATGAATGTTAAGTCCGAGAGAATGATGGAACGTGTCCTGTTAAAAATAAAAATGAGACTGATTGGAGAGGAAAGGATGCTGTTGCAGGCATACGAGGAAGGGAAATGCCTGCCAAAGGAAACAGACCCTTTTCCGAAAGTTCTTCTGACCTCAGACTTTGAAGAGGACAGTGGTCCTTTGCTAAAGACGATAGACTCGGAAATGGAGTTGTGCAAAGTGACTTCAAAGACATTATACAAGAGCTGTGTGAAAATCGTAAATAAGAGAACACTCCGAAAGAGGGACGTCAGCGTATGGAATGAAAGACTGAAAGGAGAACCAATCCACTGGAGGACACTTTACAAACCGCCGATCAAGAAAAGGACTGGCGACCTCCAGTGGAGGATACTCCACGGCGCTATAGCCACTAACGCGTTTTTATCAGTGATTAGTTCTGGTTTTATCAATGAGTGTCCATTTTGCAAGTTGTCGGAGAGTGTTTTTCATGTTTTTTTAGATTGCACACGTTTAAATGTCTTTTTTAGTTTTTTATCGACCGTTTTTAGTCTTTTTAAAACACTTTTTACCAACGCATTATTTATTAACGGTGTAAAGCACAGTAAAGCGACTAGTTTTAAGTCAAGGCTTTTAAATTATTTATTAGCCGAGGCGAAACTAGCAATATACATAACTCGTAAAGACAAGATGCAGACTGGACCTCAAGTTGATGTTGTGGCTCTGTGGAAGGTAAACATCAAGGCGAGGATGAAGTTGGAGTTTGCTTTCCACAGGGCCACTGGGAATGTACAGGGTTTTATAGAGTTATGGGGATGTGACGAAGCATTGTGCATCATTTCAGAAAACAATGAAATAATTTATAACAATATTTTATTATAATGCATTTGAAATATATTGACAGAGGAATATTGTAAAAAAAAAAAAATTGTCTTTTATTATTATTGTAAATAAATGTTTTGGTAAAAATCAAAAAAAAATCTTCTTCTTCTTCTTCTTCTTCTTCTTCTTCTTCTTCTTCTTCTTCTTCTTCTTTTTGTTTTATGGCGGTTGGCAAACAACTTTCAGGTGCATTACCGCCACCTTCTGGACTGGAGTATGAACCAGACGTCTAATCCCTATAATCTCCCTATTAGACCTGTTTTCCTAAGAAACCTAAACACGGAATTAAAAACCACATCTCCAGATGATTTTTGTAGCAGATCTCTAATATTTAATTTAACTTTATTCCTATTTAACTCTTCTACTAATTCCTCTCTTTCTAGATTATATTTATTACATTCCATAAAAATATGTATAACTGTTTCCAACTTTCCACAAAAATTACATAACCCCGTACTATGTTTATTTATTATTTTCAAAGTACTATTCAACCCTACATGTCCAAATCTTAACCTAGATATAATATCTTCCTCTTTTTTATTCCTATTTTCTTTTCTACATTCCCCCACTTTATTTTGAATATTATAATAAAACCTTGCCTTCTTTTCACCCTCCCATTGTTCCTGCCACTTCTTCCTGTAATATATTTTACTTATACTTCTTATCTCATTTTTACTATACTTAACTTCCAATTCAATTTCATTTCTCTTACTCGCACTCTTTGCAAATGTATCTGCTAATTCATTTCCAACTATTCCAGTATGAGCCGGAATCCAAATAAATTTAACAGTAGATCCATTTTTTCCCATTTTATGTATTGATTTATTTATATCTATCAGAATGTCTTGTCTTGCTTCCGACTCTTGTTCCATAATACTTATTAATGCACTACTTGAATCAGAACAAATTAACACTTTCTTTTCGCTTAATTCTTCACTCCATTTTAACGCCATTGAAATAGCCAGTAACTCTCCTGTGTGTACATTCAAACTATCCGTTAATCTTTTATTTTCCATAATGTTTAAATCTGGAATAATAAATGCTATCCCTACTCTATCATTTATCATTTTTGATGCATCTGTGTATATTTGTAAGTATTCTCCATATACCCTTCTTATGTATCTTTCCACCTCTCCTTCTACTGTTTGTGTTCCTTCTTCCAACAATGTTAAATCAACTTTCATCTCTTTTTGTATCCAAGGCGGATTACATGAAAAATCCACCACCGGGCTAATTAAACATTGATTTAATCCTATTTCCTTTATTTCTTTATTTATTATCCATCCAAAACTATTTACATTTACATTCTTAACACTTTCTTGGCATGGTTGTAATATATTATTTAAAGGATAACTTTTTTTATGCCCTTTTACATTTGCCCAAAACCCTACTCCTAATTGTTTCCTTCTTAACTCCAATGGCATTTCTCCCATTTCTACCTGTAATGCTGACACTGGTGTCGTCTTCATTGCCCCACAGCAAATTCTTAACGCTTGATACTGTATTTTATCTATTTCTTTTAATAAGTTACTTGAGGCAGAATTATATACCACACATCCATAATCTATTATCGATCTAATAAGTCCAATATATAATATTTTCAAAGTTTTCCTACCTGCTCCCCATTCTTTGCCTCTTAAACACCTCATGATATTTAATATTTTTTTACTTCTCTCTATTATTTTACTAATATGTATTTTCCATGTAAGCGTTTTATCGAACCATAAACCTAAGTATTTGAATTTATCTACCCTTTCTACTTCCTTATCATACATTTTTAATTTTATATTAGCACCTACCTTCCTCTTAGTGAAGCTAACAAATTTAGATTTTGAACTTGAAATTCGAAATCCCCACTCTAGCGCCCAATCTTCTACTTTACCTAACGCTTCTTGCATTTTATAATTTATAAATTTTATATTTCTTCCCCGTTTCCAAATAAGACCATCATCCGCATATAAAGTCATTCCAAACTTACCTTCGATTTTACTAAAAATATCATTAATCATTATTATAAATAACATGGGACTTATAATGCTACCTTGAGGAGTACCGTTTTCAGTTAAATATTTTGAACTTACTTCATTTCCTATTTTAACTCTTATATTTCTATCAGTTAAAAAATCTTTAATCCAATTATAAATTTTACCTCTTAACCCTATTTGTCTAATTTTAATCAGTAATCCTTCCTTCCATAACATGTCGTATGCCTTCTCAATATCCAAGAACACCGCCATTAAAACCTCTTTATTCACCTGTGCTTTTCTAATTTCATGTTCAAGCTGTACCATAGGATCTGTTGTACCTCTTCCTTTCCTGAAGCCATACTGATATGATTTTATTTTTCCTCTCGATTCTAAGAAGTACATTAATCTATTATTCACCATCCTCTCCATTACTTTTCCGACACAAGATGTTAAAGCTATTGGCCTGTAACTTTCAGTTAACTGAGGATCCTTACCTGGTTTACAGATAGGAATAATAATTGATTCTTTCCACTTATCTGGTAAAGTTCCTTCTTCCCATATTTTATTATATAATTTTAGTAAAACTAATTTACTCCTTTCACTCAGGTTTTTAAGCATAACATAATTTATTTGGTCTTCCCCTGGTGTTGAATTTTTTGTATTCTTTAATGCTTTATTTAACTCTGTCACTGAAAACTTCATATTTATAGTATCATTATCAACTATTTCCTCATTTATCCTTTCATTATATTTCCTCATCGTTAATTCTCTTCCTTCTTTCTCTTCCTTACTAAGATTTTCATTACTATGCACTTTAGCTAAAACTTTTACTAATAATTCTACCTTATCTTTATCTTCTATAATCATATTTCCATTATTTTTCAATATTGAAAAATTGTATTCCTTTGACTTTCCTGACATTTTCTTAATTGTATTCCATACTCTCTCTAATGCTGTAGTTTTTCCTAATGATTCACAATATTTACTCCAATAAAACTTTTTCGCATTTCTAATCTTCCTCCTGACTTCTGCTTGTTTCCTCTTATAATTAATTAGGTTTTGGAAACTGACATCTTTTTTAAGTGTTTTAAAAGCCTTATTCCTTTCTTTAATTGCCATTGTACATTCTATATTCCACCAAGGGACTATTCTTTTCTTTTTAATCCCTTTACCTTTTGGGATTGCTTCTTTTGCTACTTCAATAATACTCTTACTAACTTCTAAATTTAATTCATTTACTGATTTATTTATATCTATATTTATCAATCTATTTTCACTTATATCTTTATATTTCCTCCAATCAGCGTCTTTAAACCTCCATCTCCCTTGACTATTTACCTGTTCTTTTTCCATATCTATCTCAACTTCAGTAAATATTGGATAATGATCACTGCCTATTGTACTATTTTTATTTATTTTCCATTTACAACTATCTGCCATACCTTGCGATACTAGAGTGAGATCAATGGCAGATTCCTTACCACTAATCATATCCAACCGAGTTCCTTCCCCATTATTTAATACTACTAATTCTTTTTCCTCAATTATTCCTTCTAAAATTCCCCCATTATAATCATCTTTCTCACCCCATAAAGTGCTGTGTGCGTTAAAATCCCCACACCATATTAGCTTCTCTCCCCTGTGTTTAATTATATTTTCTAGCTTTACTTTATCTATTTTCTTACAAGGATTATAATAATTTATAATTTCTATACTTCCATTTTTTGTCCACACTTTAATTCCATGAATCTCTAATTCCGTGTCCAATTGTATCTTAATAAATTTTATCTTTTCTTTTATAAATATAGCACATCCTCCTCCATTTCCATTTCCTCTGTCTCTTCGTATAATTGAATACCCACTAATACTAAACTGTAATGTTTGTTTTAACCAAGTTTCTTGAACACAAATTACATCTGGTTTCTCCTTTAATCTATTAATAAAACCTTTAAACTCTTGACCATTAGCAATTAGACTTCTAGCATTCCATTGTAATATTAAAATTATATGACTATTTGATTTGCTTCATTTTCACCTGACCCCTCTCCTTGTCTAAGCTCATCCTGAATTCTTTCCCATGATAAATCCGTGAAATTAAAGAATCTTGCTGCTGCTTTCACTATTATTTTAATTTTTTCAGTTTTAGTCCTCGCTTGTTCTGAACAATTTATAATGTAGGCTACGAACGGGATCAGTTTTTCTAGCGTGACAGTATTTTGATCTTTATCTATCATCTTCTTTTCTACTTTTGCCCTTTGACTTACCCCTGCACTTTTCACCTCCTTTACTGCTTCTGCATATGACATTCTCTTCTCTGTTTTTAGTTTTTGAATTTCTGCTGCTTCTTTCCTCACCATACACCCTGCATATGCTGCAGTATGATCTCCTCCACAGTTGCAGCACTTTATCGGCTTCTCTCCACACTCCCCATAAGAATGTTCTCCTCCACACCTACCACATCTTTGCTTCCCATTACATACTTTTGCTGTATGTCCATATCTCTGACATTTGTAGCATCTCATCGGTGGAGGAATATAATTCCTAACACTGAAACTCAAATATCCAATCATTATTTTATCTGGTTTTTCTTTTCCTTTAAACTCAAATAGCACAGAAGTGCTATCCACTCTTTCTCCATTTCTAAAAGCCTGCAGTCGTCTGATATTTGTCACTTCTCCTCCTTTTATGATTTTCTTTAACTCATCCAAGTTTTCTCCTAATGGAATCCCTGATATTACCCCTTTTATTCCTCTCTCTTCTCCCATTATTTTCCTCTCCATTACTTCTCTTTTACAAATCGACTGTATTTTTAACGCTTTGTTCTTTTGTTCAGCATTTTTACAGATAATCAACAGGCTTCCATCTCTTAACACTTTAGCTAATTCCACATCTCCAATTACTTTCTTTAAACCAATAGATAGCGTGATTGGACTCACTCCTGTCAAATCCTGCCCAGCTCTGAATTTCAAAATTACCTTGAACTCCTCCATCATTACTTTCTTCCGTGTCTCGACGTTTTCCTCCTCATCTTCGAGAGATCTTTTTCCTGTAATTATCCCTTTCTTGCCCTTATCTTTTCCTCCTCCCCCTTTCTTATTTTCTACCACCGACCAACTTGTTTCCATTCCTTCATCCTCTGAGCACCCTCCACTACTACTAGCCATCTTAGTCCACTCACAGTCCAGATTATGCCTTTAAACCGCTCTTCCACTTAGCTTCTCGTGACCGAACCACGCTCCGTCAGAGTTGCTGCTTGTTCCGAGCTCTTCCCCTCTGCTCTGACTGACTGACTGCTGCCCAGTCCCTTCCCTCTTCCGGCAAGCTCCTTTTATCTTGGCTCTAATCAGCCTCTGCTGACATCTGTCCGGGTGGCCAATTAGTGCGCCCCGCCTCCGAGACAACCACCTTCAGTCCAAGGTGTTTACATTGTCCAAGGGGGAAAAGGAAAAAAAAGAAAAACCCAAAAACACTCTATACATGCAAAGCAAACAAAAAAAAACAATAATTAACCATAAAAGAAAACAATCATTTTCCCCTATGCAACATAAATCTAGTGGCACATTGTTACAGTAACCATCATCGATGCTTGAAACCACTACAAAATAGATTAAATGAAGCTCCGCGCCAAAATGCTTTAGTTGGCACTTCTCCTACAAGCGCAGGAAAAGTCAAAATCAGGTTTGGTAGACCACTTTCCTCTCCTGAAGCAACTTCACCAGTACCCTGTAGAAGAACAAGCTGTATTGTGCCTCTTGATTTGAAAAGAATGACATTGATCATTTATCATTTTCCAAGATGGGAAGCCCAACAGAGATGCAAGCACTGTTCATTATGTTGATTAACAATAAATATTTCCATATTTATTTATTTTCAGAAGAGGGGATTGTCATGGAATAATTACAAGAAGGTCACATCTGCAAGTCATGTCATATGAAATGCTGATCCACTGCCAAGTGGTCGAAATGGGGAGTTAAGATTGAAATAAATATTAAAAGAGTTCCAGAGCGAGGAAGAAACGGAAAGAAAGTCCTAGCTTAGATTTCCTATGCTGCTAACCATTGTATAAAAACTTCCATGTGTAAGCTGGCAGAGCTTAGTGAGCTAGGTTAGAGATGCATCCAGACCGGCTTGATTGTCTTATGAGCTCTCTTAATTGTGCACAATGCAAGAATAAACCTGATTGACTGATTCTACCTGAACAGTGCTTGGAAAGAGTTTTTTTATCCATGACACGCAGAAATTAGACTTTGTTTATATTTCAAACCATCAAAACTACAGCTTTCATTTCTATGCTGTTTCAAAGTGGGTTTTTCTAGAGACGGAAACAGACGTGCTCTCATTGTTGTTGCTTAGACATAAAGATCTATGCAATCTTAATATTTTGAGCACGTGTTTTAGAAATACGCAGGAGCATTCACGAAGAACAGTTCTAGGTCTTCAAATTGAGAAGGAAGGATATTAAGTGCAACACTGACATTACGTGCAAACACAGAAATAAACAATGCTCAGTTTGTGATAAAACTGTAATCTGCACAATATTGGACGAGTATAGTGCAGATAAGATAGAGATCAAACAGTAAACGCACATTCTTGTACTTAGAACAAGTCGTCCTTAAACATAAAATGTATGAGAGCTGCACAAATATAAAAGAGAGAAAATATGGAATTGATTTCTACTACTTGGACAAAAACAGTGTAAGTAGAATGGTTTGTTTCTTAGAGACTCATTTAGAAACAAGGCTCCTTGTATCTACGAGGTTAATAACTGAAGAGAGGAACAATTACAAGATGAAGTATAAATTTAGTTACTCTGTTGAGATATTTACACAGTGTAAAGATGATTTGGTTATCTTAAATGGGGATTTTGTCAAGAAACAATATATTCGTAGAATGCTGCTTGTTACAAGAGTGACAAGAAAGATTACGTTAGTAAACAAATACCAATGTTATATTTTACCTGTTTGATTCATGAGGAGTTATCGCTAAGTAATCGTTATATTAAGTAAATTATCTCTTTTTTAACTACTTTTCGTGATATGTCATGAAAACAAGACAAACACTGTTAATATTTTAACTTGAAACACAGAATAGTATGCACCAGAATATATTATTAAATGTAATGTTTTTTTACTCTTCATTACTTTATCAGTTCTTATCCTGAGGGAAGCCTGTCCTTCTCAGCATCAACATGGATTAAATTGAGTTTCTGTGGCTCGCTCCATCTCCTGTTGAAACTCAGAAGTGCAACAGAGTTGAGTTCAAGCTTTTTGTGCGGGCCATATTCAATTATATTTTCAGAATTTGCTGCGTTGCAATAAAAACTGGTAGTTTGGACACCCCTGCGCGATCTAAAGTTCTTGATGATTTTGGGCTAAAAAACAAGTATGATAAAGGTCTAATTAAATAAATAATTAAATTAATTAAAATGGGTCGTTTTTGGATTTGAAGGAAATTTATGGTGACTGCTCCATTATCTATAATGCTCTAACTAACACTGAGTTGATGCTGTTTGTTGCAGAGCCTGCTCTGCATAATGTGATCCTGTTACTGTTTTTATTATGTAACTTATTGCCATCTCTGTGACTCAATGACTTTTTAACTATTTTATGATGTACTTTATTCCCCCTGCTAAGGGGAAGAAAATTTTTGATTGTTATTATTGACATGTTGACCAAGTGAATGGAAGCTCTCAGGGACAGGTGCTTCCTTCCACTTCTGTCTGTGATGATGCAAAACTGTCAAAACCGGTCGATATGCTTTCTCAACTTTTTCAGATAGAGAAAGACGGATTGCCACATCCCAGAGTATGTCAATTTAGCATTTTCTTGCTGAGATAAAGCATTTTTGGTCTCTCAGCATGGGATTTCCTGAAACAGTGGATTTTAGCTTAGTTTCAGCTTAAAACATCCACAACAAATTTTTCTACGTTGATTCAATGAAAATAAGTCTGACAAATGAATGTAGTGTTGACTACACAAAGTGTGTCAATTCTGCTTTTTCTCACTGAGATAAAGCTTTTTTGGTCTCTCAGCTTGGGATTTCCTGACACACTGGATTTTAACTTTGTTTCAGCTTCAAACAAACAGAACATTGTTTTCTACGTTGTTTCAAAGAAAATAAGGTAAAATCAATAATATAGTTTCGAACACTCAAAGTGTGTCAATTTAGCATTTTCTCGCTGAGATAAAGCTTTTTTGGTCTCCCAGCTTGGGATTTCTTGTCACACTGGAGTTTAACTTTTCTTCAGCTTCAAACAACCAGAACTTATTGTTGTCTACATTGTTTCAAAGAAAAGAAGGTAAAATTAATAATATAGTTTTGAATACTCAAGAGTATGTCAATTTTGCATTTTCTCCCTGAGAGAAAGCATTTTTGGTCTCTCAGCTTGGGATTTCCTGACACACTGGATTTTAGCATTGTTTCAGCTTAAAACATCCAAAACGTATTATTTTCTACGTTGTTTCAAAGAAAATAAGACAGAAAAATTAATGTAGTGCTGAATAGACAGAATGTGTCAATTTTGCATTTTCTCGCTGAGATAAGGCATTTTTGGTCTCTCAGCTTGGAATTTCCTGACACACTGAATTTTAGCTTTGTTTCAGCTTAAAACATCCACAACTCATAGTTTTCTACATTGTTTCAATAATGATAAGACAGAAAAATGAATGTAGTGCCGAATACACAGAGTGTGTCAATTTAGCATTTTCTCGCTGAGATAAAGCTTCTTTGGTCTCCCAGCTTCGGATTTCTTGTCACACTGGATTTTAACTTTGCTTCAGCTTCAAACAACCAGAACTTATTGTTTTCTACGTTGTTTCAAAGAAAATAAGGTAAAATTAATAATATAGTTTTGAATATTTTGAACTGAATATTTTGACAGTAAGACAACATTGCATCATCATAGACAGAAGTGGAAGGAAGGAGCTGTCCCTGAGAGCTTCCATTCACTTGCTAAACATGTCAATAATAAAAATCAAAAAATTTCTTCCCCTTAGCAGGGAACAATTCAATGAAGTTGATCATAAGATAGTTAAAAAGTCATTGAGTCACAGCGATGGCAATAAGTTACATAATAAAAACAGTAACAGGATCACATTATACAGAACCATAAACAAACAGCATCAAGTTAGCGTTAGTTAGAGCATTATAGATAATGGAGCTGTCACCATAAATTTCCTTCAAATCCAAATGCGAACCATTTTAATTAATTTAATTATTTATTTAATTAGACCTTTGTCATACTTGTTTTTTAGCCCAAAATCATCAAGAACTTTAGATCACGCAGGGGTGTCCAAACTACCAGTTTTTATTACCCCGCAGCAAATTCTGAAAATATAATTGAATATGGCCCGCACAAAAGGCTTGAGCTCAACTCTGTTGCACTTCTGAGTTTCAACAGGAGATGGAGCCAGCCACAGAAACTGAATTTAATTCATGTTGATGCTGAGCTGGACAGGCTTGTCTCAGGATAAGAACTGATAAAGTCATAAAGAGTTAAAAAACATTACATTTAATAATGTAATGTTTTGGGCATACTATTTTGTGTTTCAAGTTAAAATATTTAACAGTGTTTGTCTTGTTTTCATGACATAACGAGGAGTTAAAAAAGAGATAATTTACTTAATATAACAATTACTTAGCGATAACAACTAATAAATCAAACAGGTGAAATGTAACATTGGTATTTGTTTACTAACTTAATCTTTCTTGCCACTCTTGTAACAATCAGCATTCTACTAATACATTGTTTCTTTAGAAATTCCTCATCTAAAATAACCAAATCATCCTCAAATACATATTAAGAGTTCCAGAGAGAGGAAGAAAAGAAAAGACAAGATCATGGCAGCGATCACGCCTTCATCGTGTTCCAATTTGTATTGACTATTTTCAATCTGATTACTTGAATTTTTTGTCCTCCAGTGATGTTGAAGATGATGTGTAATGGGTTTTTTTTTGTTTTAAGTAATGTAATTATTGATATTTTTAGGCTAGTATCCTAGCTTAGATTTTCTGTACTGCTTTGCAAATTATAGAAATGTTTATGTTTCACAAAAAAAAAACAGATGCCTGTCCTTTCTGCATGATTTACATATGCATTTTATGTTTCATTTAACGTTTTGTTTCATCTGGTAATATGTTACTTTTTTCCTTTATTTTCATTGTTATGAATTGTTCAGATTTTAGATTGAGTTGGGCGATTAGATATAAGTTTCTACGTGCTCCAGGGGATTACAGAGCATTTTCCACTGGTTCAGTGCCAACAAATGAATAGATTCACTATTCACCTGTCATACTAGATCACAATTAGTTTGTTGTTCTGGTTCACTCTGAAATCCATTCACCCTCTTCCACTCTTCAATTCATTTCTATTCCTCACGAAGCAGTTTCCCATCCACTCCAAAACTCATACAATAGTTTTCAAGCCAGCCATTGCTGAATCACATGAGTTCATGGGAGGTCTTGCTCTTCTTGATTTATTATCAGCCTTTCTGGAGTTCGGCTTTCGATACCAAAGATAGTGCAGGTGAATCTAGTGGCACATTGTTACAGTAAGAATCATCGATGCTTGAAACCACTACAGATCATATTAACTGAAGCTACGCGCCAAAATGCTTTAGTTGGCACTTCTCCTACAAGCGCAGGAAAATTCTAAATCAGTTTGGTAGACCGCTTTCCTCTCCTGAAGCGACTTCACCGGCACCCTGTTGAAGAAAAAGCTGCATTGTGCCTCTTGATGTGAAAAAGAATGGCATTGATCATTGATCATTTTCCAACATGGGAAGCCCAACAGAGATGCAAGCACTGTTCATTATGTTGATTAATAAAAAATATTTCCATATTTATTCATGATCAGAAGAGGGGATTGTCATGGAATAATTACAATAAGGTAACATCTGCAAGTCATGTCATATGAAATGTTTGTGAACTCTCACCAAAAGTACTATTTGACTGACATGTTCGAGGTTGGAAGGTTGTTTTCCACAGCTGCGTAAGGACCAGACCGTCTTGTCCCTAGTTTTCCTTCCTAATCGTTGTATAAAAACTTACATGTTTTAAGCTGGCAGAGCTTAGTGAGCTGGGTTAGACTTGCATCCAGACAGGCTTGATTGTCTTGTGAGCTCTCAAAATTGTGAATATGCATGAATAAACTTGATTGAGTGGTTCTACATGAACAGTGCTTGGAAAGAGTTTCTTTTTTCCACGACACGCAGGAATTAGACTTTTTTTATATTTCAAACCATCAAAACTACAGCTCTCATTTTTATGCTGTTTCAAAGTGGGTTTTTCTAGAGACGGAAACAGACCTGCTCTCATTGTTGTTGCTTAGACATAAAAACAAGTTAAAATATTAAGATTGCTTAGGTGTATAAACACCTAAGCAACAAAATTGAGAGCAGGTCTGTTTCCGTCTGTGGAAAAAGCTACTTTTTTGGTGATATTAAATACCTTTTACATGTTGTACAACCCTCTATAGTACAAGATAAGCTGATGCCTTTTGTTGTTTCAATGTCTGTACTTTTACACTTGGTGCACATATTAAAACAATTTGGGAGTATATTTATCCCACATTTGCAACATATTATGCTGTATTTAGCTCTTTCATATTTTTTTTTGTTGCCATTCATTTTTAGGGCAACAAAAAACCCAATTATTAAAGTGTTTTTCTCAAAAATCTTTATTTAAATTTTTTTGTTAATTAATTACAACCCGTCATACCTAGGATAAAACAGTAAAATTATTAATTTTATTTTATTAGAAGTTGTAAAAGTACAAAGTCATATAAATTTTGTGTTATAGCTCATATTTGAGACAACCAACAGCTTATTAATGTGAAATAGGGTTTTTGTCTAAAAAGTACTATGTCTATGTTTGGTACAATTTTTATTTTCTACTTGCTTATTTAAAAAAAAATAAAAAAAATTGCTTTCTATTTTTGCCAATTTGTTTCTCTGTTTTGCTTTTGGCTTATCCTGAGTTACTCAAAAGTTAAATAAAATTATAGTCTTGTTTCATGACCAATTGAATTGCATTTTTCCATTTTTGTTTTTGACATATTTGCTATCATCATTCATATATATAAAAAGATAACTTGCAAGCTGATTGGCTTATATAACCCCTCTTTTTAAAAAATAAAAATATTTCAGATGCATTTTAACAGATAATTTAATGCTTAACAGCTAAATAAAAGGACCCGTAGTTGAGTGGTCGGACTAACACACCACTTCACGAAGGACTCGAGTTCAAATCCCTCGAAGCACAGGATTTAGTGGAAATGCATTCAGGGGTCTGGAAGTGTCATTCCAAAGAGATTCTATGGTAGTGAGGTGAATCCAGCGAATGAGAACTGTTAACTCGTGGTGGCGAGTAGGGAGCGGTGGTGTCTGTAGTAAAATGTGAGGTTCTACACCACTTTTTGGTATATGGCATAACCTCAGGAGGATCCCAAGTCAACACACAGCCTTGCCACTTCTTCAGAAAATAAATTAAGAACCAATTTAAGTAAATTTGATTCAGATTAAAAAAAACAAAACTAAACTAAATAATTGTTTTAGAACAAAAACATCTATATCATATAACCATTTTTTAAAATTTTCTCCTTTTTACACATCGGTCATAAAAAATATATTTAAACGTTATATTAACATTTTGATTATTAAAAAATGTAGAAATGGTTTTTTTTTTGCTATTTTAAACCATAATAATTAATTACGCTTTATTTCAAAATTTAAAACAGTGTTACAAAATAAAGATAAAAAGTAAAATAAATCAATTAAATATACAAAAATATTTCTAAACAAATTGAATATATTTTATCTTTTTGTCTTAAAATTTCAAATGAGTATTTGTGATCCCAACAACCACATTTCATTTTTTTAACCAAGCAATTTTCCAAATAATAAAAGTTATGTTCAAATATTTTCATATTTGAGGTTTAAATATTTTTAATAAAATCTAAGTCTTGTTTTTTTTACTTACCTAAAAATCACTTGATATGAGAAAAATTATTATTTATTGATGTTTAGTTCTTACGCTTAGTTTTATATTTTACTTTTTTATATTTGCTTATTTAAAAAGTGTAGGATAAAGGGTTAGATATTAGGGACTTATTACAAAAATCGCATGGGGATGTAGTTTTTAGCCACGTGTTTAGATTTCTTAGAAGCACAGATATTATGGAAAGGTTATAGAGATTATACATCTGGTCCATACTCCAGTCTAGAAGGTGGCGGTAATGCACCTAAAAGTTGTTTGCCAACCGCCATTAAACAAGAAGACGAAGAAGAAGATTTTGATTTTTACCAAAACATTTATTTACAACAATAATAAAAGACAATTTTTTTTTACAATATTCCTCTGTCAATATATTACAAATACATTATAATAAAATATTGTTAAAAATTAGTTCATTGTTTTCTGAAATGATGCACAATGCTTCGTCACATCCCCATAACTCTACAAAACCCTGCACATTCCCAGTGGCAAACTCCAACTTCATCCTCGCCTTGATGTTTACCTTCCACAGAGCCACAACATCAACTTGTGGTCCAGTCTGCATCTTGTCCTTACGAGTTATGTATATTGCTAGTTTCGCCTCGGCTAATAAAAAATTTAAAAGCCTTGACTTAAAACTAGTCGCTTTACTGTGCCTTACACCGTTAATAAATAATGTGTTGGTAAAAAGCATTTTAAAAAGACTAATAACGGTCGATAAAAAACTAAAAAAGACATTTAAACGTGTGCAATCTATAAAAACATGAAAAACACTCTCTGACAACCTGCAAAATGGACACTCATTAATAAAACCAAAACTAATCACTGATAAAAACGCGTTAGTGGCTATAGCGCCGTGGAGTATCCTCCACTGGAGGTCGCCAATCCTTTTCTTGATCGGCGGTTTGTAAAGTGTCCTCCAGTGGATTGGTTCTTTCAGTTTTTCATTCCATACGCTGACGTCCCTCTTTCGGAGTGTTCTCTTATTTACAATTTTCACACAATTCTTGTATAATGTCTTTGAAGTCACTTTGCACAACTCCATTTCTGAGTCCGTAGTCTTTAGCAGCGGACCACTGTCCTCTTCAAAATCTGGGCTCAGAAGAACTTTCGGAAAGGGGTCTGTTTCCTTTGGCAGGCATTTCCCTTCCTCGTATGCCTGCAACAGCCTCTTTTCCTCTCCAGTCAGTCTTATTTTTATTTTTAACAGGACACGTTCCATCATCTCCTCCTCGGGCTGCCACCTTATCGTGGTGGAGGGGTTTGTGTGCCCCAATGATCCTAAAAGCTATGCTGTCGGGGGCTTCATGCCCCTGGTAGGGTCACCCAAGGCAGACAGGTCTTAGGGGAGGGACCAGACAAAGCACAGCCCGAAGACCCCTATGATGACCACAAACTTTGGACGTAGTGTTCCCTCGCCCGGACGCGGGTCACCGGGGCCCCACTCTGGAGCCAGGCCTGGAGGTGGGGCACGTTGGCGAGCGCCTGGTGGCCGGGCTTTTACCCATGGAGCCCGGCCGGGCTCAGCCCGAAGAGGAAACATGGGTCCCTCTTCCAATGGGCTCACCACCTATGGGAAGGGCCACAGGGGTCGGGTGCATTGTGTGATGGGTGGTGGCCGAGGGAGGGGGTCCTGGCGGTCCGATCCTCGGTTGCAGAAACTGGCTCTTGGGACGTGGAATGTCACCTCTCTGGTGGGGAAGGAGCTGGAGCTGGTGTGTGAGGCTGAGAGAAATAGTCGGTCTCATCTCGACGCATGGCTCTGGTTCTGGAACCAGTCTCCTTGAGAGGGGCTGGATGTACTTCCACTCTGGAGTTGCCCACGGTGAGAGGCGTCGAGCAGGGGTGGGCATACTTGTTGCTCCCCATCTTGGCACCTGTACGTTGGGGTTCACCCCGGTGAACGAGAGGTTAGCCTCCCTCCGCCTACGGGTGGGGGGACGGGTTCTGACTGTTGTTTGTGCTTACGGGCCAAATGACAGTTCAGCTTACCCACCCTTTTTGGAGTCCTTAGAGGGGTTACTGGAGAGTGCCCCTCCCGGGGACTCCCTCGTTCTGCTGGGGGACTTCAACGCTCACGTGGGCAATGACAGTGAGACCTGGAGGGGCGTGGTTGGGAGGAGTGCTCCCTCCGATCTGAACTCGAGTGGTGTTCTGTTGCTGGACTTCTGTGCTCGTCACGGATTGTTCATAACGAACACCATGTTCAGGCATAAGGGTGTCCATATGTGCACTTGGCACCAGGACACCCTAGGCCGCAGTTCGATGATCGATTTTGTTATCGTTTCGTTGGATCTGCGGCCGTATGTCTTGGACACTCAGGTGAAGAGAGGTGCGGAGTTGTCCACTGACCACTACCTGGTGGTGAGTTGGCTCCGGTGGTGGGGGAGGATGCCGGTCAGACCTGGCAGGCCCAAACGTGTTGTGAGGGTCTGCTGGGAACGTCTGGCGGAGTCCCCTGTGAGACGGAGCTTTAACTCCCATCTCCGGCAGAGCTTCAAACACGTCCCGGGGGAGGCGGGGGTCATTGAGTCTGAGTGGACCATGTTCCGTGCCTCCATTGTCGAGGCGGCTCATCGGAGCTGTGGTCGCAAGGTTGTCGGTGCCTGTCGTGGTGGCAACCCTCGAACCCGTTGGTGAACACCTTCGGTGAGGGATGCTGTCAGGCTGAAGAAGGAGTCCTATCGGGCCTTTTTGGCCTGTGGGACTCCGGAAGCAGCTGATGGGTACTGGCGGGCGAAGCGGCGTGCGGCTCAGGTGGTTGCTGAGGCAAAAACTCGGGCGTGGGAGGAGTTTGAAGAGACCATGGAGAAAGACTTCCGTATGGCTTCGAGGCGATTCTGGTCCACCATCCGGCATCTCAGGGGGGGGAAGCAGTGTACCACCAACACTGTTTACAGTGGGGGTGGTGTGCTGCTGACCTCGACTCTGGACGTTGTGGGTCAGTGGGCGGAGTACTTCGAAGACCTCCTCAATCCCACCAACATGCCTTCCATTGAGGAAGCTGAGCCTGAGGACTTTGGGTTGGGCTCTCCAATCTCTGGGGACGAGGTCGCCAAGGTAGTTAAAAAGCTTCTCGGTGGCAGGGCCCCGGGGGTGGATGAGATTTGCCCGGAGTATCTCAAAGCTCTGGATGTTGTAGGGTTGTGTTGGTTAACGCGACTCTGCAGTATCGCATGGACATCAGGAGCAGTTCCCCTGGATTGGCAGACTGGGGTGGTGGTCCCCCTGTTTAAAAAGGGGGATCGGAGAGTGTGCTCCAATTATAGAGGGATCACACTCTTAAGCCTCCCTGGCAAGGTCTATTCGGGGGTACTGGAGAGGAGGGTCCGTCGGATAGTCGAATTTCGGATTTTGGAGGAGCAGTGTGGTTTTTGTCCTGGTCGTGGAACACTGGACCAGCTCTACACCCTCAGCTCTACACCCTCCCATGCACCTGGAGGGTGCATGGGAGGGTGTAGATGGGAGGGTTCGCCCATGCACCTGGAGGGTGCATGGGAGTTCGCCCAACCGGTCTACATGTGTTTTGTGGACTTGGAGAAGGCGTTCAACCGTGTCCCTCGGGGTGCCCTGTTGGGGGTTCTCCGGGAGTATGGGGTACCGGGCCCTTTGATACGGGCTGTCAGGTCCCTGTATGACCGGTGTCAGAGTCTGGTCCGCATTGCCGGCAATAAGTCGGGCTCGTTCCCAGTGAGGGTTGGACTCCGCCAGGGCTGCCCTTTGTCACCGATTCTGTTAATTACTTTTATGGACAGAATTTCTAGGCGCAGCCAGGGTGTTGAGGGGATCCGTTTTGGTGGCCTTAGGATTGCATCTCTGCTTTTTGCGGATGATGTGGTCCTGCTGGCTTCATCGGGACGTGATCTGCAGCTCTCGCTGGAGCGGTTCGCAGCCGAGTGTGAAGCGGCCGGGATGAGGATCAGTGCCTCCAAGTCTGAGACCATGGTCCTGAGCCGGAAAAGGGTAGAGTGCCTTCTCCGGGTCGATGGAGATGTCCTGCCCCAAGTGGAGGAGTTCAAGTATCTCGGGATCTTGTTCACGAATGAGGGAAGAAGGGAGCGTGAGATCGACAGGCGGATTGGTGCAGCGTCCGCCGTGAAGCGGGCGCTGTACCGGTCCGTCGTGGTGAAGAGAGCTGAGTCAAAAAGCGAAGCTCTCAATTTACCGGTCGATCTACGTTCCTACCCTCATCTATGGTCATGAGCTTTGGGTAATGACCGAAAGAACGAGATCGCGAATACAAGCGGCCGAAATGGGTTTTCTCCGTAGGGTGGCTGGGCTCTCCCTTAGAGATAGGGTGAGAAGCTCGGTCATCCGGGAGGGACTCAGAGTAGAGCCGCTGCTCCTCCACATCGAGAGGAGCCAGTTGAGGTGGCTCGGGCATCTGATCAGGATGCCTCCTGGACGCCTCCCTGGTGAGGTGTTTCGGGCACGTCCCACCGGGAGGAGGCCCCGGGGAAGACCCAGGACACGCTGGAGGGACTATGTCTCTCGGCTGGCTTGGGAACGCCTCAGGATTCCCCCGGAGGAGCTGGAGGAAGTGGCTGGGGAGAGGGAAGTCTGGGCCTCCCTTCTAAAGCTGCTACCCCCGCGACCCGACTCCGGATAAGCGGCAGAAGATGGATGGATAGATGGATGGATGTTCCATCATTCTTTTGGACTTTACTTTCATTGCGACAGCAACCTCCTTGGCATCGCTAAAATCCGCTCCAGACGCTCGGATCAGCCTCTTTAAAGTTACTATTCCGGCTCCAGACAGCGCCTCTGCTAGTCCCAGGAACGTGTCCTCTCCAACATCCAGTCTTGCTCCGTACTCCAGAGGTTCCTCTAGAAGCCAATGCAGAGAATCAGCCGTTTCCACTCTGCGCAATTTAAAAAGAGCACATGATTTAAAAACGCTCTGATAAAATTGCGGAGTTCCCCTTTGTTAGATATTTTTTGGTATTATCATTTTGTTATTACTTTAGTTCATATTCAGTCTAATGTTAATCGGTATTATTGTGATTTTTAGTTTAAAGTGTTCTCTTCCTTATGTGTGTATAAACTGACTTGGAGGTTACGACTGTCTGTTTATCTTCATGTGAGATAGTAAACCTTTGTGGTTCTCAGACCTTAAATTCTTCTTGTGTTTATCTACCCATTCCTTAGTTGATAGTTTGACCGAGAGCTGAACTGGGCTCAGATCGTAGATCAGATATCACACCTGGAACTGAATTACTGGTTTGTTTGTGTTAAATGTTTTACGACCTCTGTTGTTTCCTGACTGCCCCCTTTGACTGTTTTTCTTTGACAATAAAAACGGAGCTCACGTGAAAGCAGATCAGAACTCTCTGTGAACGGCTTGAAGAAGCTGTTGATGGAGACTTCTCCTTTTGCAAAAGCTTGACCATTTAATTCATATACGTTGTCTGTGGTATTTTTTTATGTAGGTTCGAGAAAAATACCTCACACCCTTAACCTCAAAAGACTAAAATTTGTTAAAAACAAAGCAGCATCCAACCCCAAAGAGTTCACGCGTCTCAGAATGCAGCTGGCTACATCCCTCCACACAGGAGATCCTGTCAAATACTTTTGTAGGAATTGTATCCTAAACACCACAACTCTACTTGCCAGGTGGACAAGGCCCTGACCCCCCTCTTCTCTAGGTAAAAACAATACCGACTGTGGCACCCAATGATGATTATTCCAGAAAAAAATTTACCATTTCCGTTTGAATTTTTGCCAACAGTCCTGATGGTGGGTCTAAAATAACGAGCTTGTGCCATAGCTGCAATGCGACCAGATTATTCAGCACCAACACTTTTCCTCTGTACGACATTTTTCCATGTAACCATTTCCATTTTGCGAGCTTATTTGTTATTTTTTGCTCCAGGTTTTCCCAGTTTTTTTTCCACAAACTTTTTCTTGCCTAAATACATTCCTAAATATTTTAGGCCTTCTTTCCTCCAGTTCATTACTTTGGGGAGAGCCGGGAGTCCGTCGGGCCACTAGCCAATGGCCAGGGCTTCGCTTTTTCCCCAGTTTACTTTGGCGGTGGACAGCAAGGAGAACTTTCTTATGACCTCTGTTAAAATGCTGACGTCTCTTTGATCCTTAATAAAAACCACGAGATAGTCAGCGTAGGCAGATAAAACCAATTTGTCTTTAAAACCAGGTAAAACCATGCCTTGAATTTCTGATCGCATCATCTTTAAGAGGGTTTCCAGGGAGAGTGCATAGAGCATCCCCGAGAGCGCGCAGCCCTGTCGGACGCCTCTAAACACTCTAAAAGGAGCACACAGGCTGCCGTTGATCTTCAACACACTCTCAATGTCACTGTACAATACCTGGATCTTGGCGATAAAACCCTCGCTGAACCCAAACCTCCCCATTACTTTCCAGAGGAAGTCATGTTCAACGCGGTCAAATGCCTTTTCTTGATCTAATGCAATCAAGCCGGTCTGTAAGCCCAATGAACCGGAGACTTCCAAAATATCCCGAATTAGGTAGACATTATCTACCATGGACCTGCCGGGGACGCAGTAGGTCTGATCCCGGTGGATGACCTGCTCCCTGGCTTTTCCCAATCTCATGGCCAGGGCCTTTGAGAGGATTTTGTAGTCCGTAGAGAGGAGGGACACGGGGCGCCAGTTCTTGATCTCCTGTAGATTGCCCTTCTTGGGCAGCAGAGCAATGACTGCCCTGCAACAGGATAGGGGGAGCGAACCGGTGGCCAGACTCTCGTTGTACACTTCGAGCATGTCTTGGGCCAGAAGATCCCAGTAGGCCTTGAAAAATTCCACTGTGAGCCCATCAACGCCCGGGGACTTCTGGCCCTGCATGCTCTGGAGGGCTGTGTGGAGCTCTTGTATTCCCAGAGGGCGCTCCAGATCGGTATTGATCTCCGTAGAGATCTGAGGTAGTTCCTCGCAGGACTCCCCCGTCATTCTCTTCATATTCGCTCTGGAACAGAGAACGATAAAACTCCACAGCCCTCCTCCTTATCTGCCCCGGTTCGCTCAGATGCTGCCCCGTGTCCGATAGTAGGGAGTGGATCATCTTCCTCTGACCCTGTTTCCTCTCTAGGCCAAAGAAAAAGCCAGAGGGAGCATCCATCTCTGTGATATCCTGTATCCGGGACCTGTCCAACGCGCCTTGGACTTTACTCTCCAGCAGGTTGGCTAAAGTTAGCCTTTTAGATTTGAGAGCTTCAAAATACTCTCGATTTCCTGTGGTGTCACTAAGCCGCTCCAAATCCACTATACCCATCTCCAGATCTCTGATAGATCCGGCAATGTCACGAATAACATTGACAGTGTGTTGCTGACTCAGCAGTCTAATTTGGACCTTCCCATAATCCCATCTCTGTTTGATTGAACTAAAATCAGCCTTTGTTTCTCTAAAATCGGTCCAAAAATAAGTTAAAACCTCTTTAAAACTCTTATCGTAGGCCAATGCAGAATTAAAATGCCAATACTTCTGGGAAAAATGTTTCTGATAAAAACACTACCTAAAAGCAACGAGTGGTCTGTGAAAGCCACAGGTATGATCTGGCATGTTTTCGATCACATTAAAATGATGCTTAAAACAATAAAAATGATCTAAACGAGCTAAAGAGATTTTACCTTCCTTGATGTGGGACCATGTAAACTGCCTGGAGCCTACATGCATCCTCCTCCATACATCCACCAGACCGGGAGACACAACCAGCTGCTTCAAGATGCGTTGGGCCATCGGATGTGGCTCTGTGTGATTTCGATCTAAAAACTCATTCTCAGTGCAATTAAAATCCCCGCCTATAAAAACATAATCCTCAGTCCCGCAATCTCTCAACCATTCCCCAATTTTCTCATAGAAACCCTTCTTCTCTACATTGGCTATCGGAGCATAGATGTTGATTAGAACCATATTAACTTTGTCTTTATTAAAAGACACCGCCCTTGTACGACGTGCTCGGTCTCTATGCTAAGTGGGGTAAAAGCTTTAGAAAAAACAAACCCTACCCCAGCACTCTTAGAGGTGCCATGACTCAGAACTATTTCTCCCTTCCATTCTTTAACCCAGTCTGTTTCAGTCGTTTGATCACTATGTGTTTCTTGTATCCACAAAACATCAATTCTTTTCTGATTCATCATTTGATAAACCAATGCCTAACATAATTAATGTTAAAAAGCTATTATGCATCATTAAAACTGTTTTCTAACTTTCGTCATTATTTTCTTTAACCTAAAAACCTCTGTGTCCATGAACCTTGACACTTCCTTGTGTTTTACATAATATCTTGCTGAAGAATAAAATATTCTTAAATCAGGAAAAATACTTTCTATTTTTAAGCCCCTAATTCCTTTTGTTTCTTTTAGGAAGGTTCTAAAGGTTTCTACTGGATATCTTGGTTCTTTAATACTTTGTGACACTGAGATCTCACTAGTGTCGGAGAGCCAACTCTCCTCATCACTACTTTCAGACATTTCCTTCCTCTCCCCAGCTACTTTGCTAGTCTGCCTGCTGGCCTTCTCTGCTGTCACCACATTTCTTCTTTTGCTCTGTCTCCTTGCCGGAGTACACACCTCCAGTTCCATTTCCTCTTCTGCCTCACCCTTTTCTGCTCCACCTCCTGCGACTGATTTTTCACTGTTTTTCTTTTTCACTTTTTCGTCCACCTGTCCCTCTCCTCTCTCTCCCTGATCTCCACATACTAGATGTACTACATTCTCTTTCACCTCCTCCTGCCCTCCCTGTACATCTCCACTCTCCCCTTCTACACTCTCACCTACACCACCAATCAACCCACCACCACACACCACCGTGCTCTCATTCTCTCCCACACACACACTCCGACCACTATCCTCCACTGACTCAACACTCATCTCCGTCGACACTTCTCCACCTGCCCTCAGTTCTCTTGCTGCCATTGGAGCTGCAGCGGCATTAAGATTATGTACTGGAGCATTTAATACCACACCAAGAGCAGCAATGGAAGTAGAGATGGGAGAAATGCCGTTAGATTTAAGAAGAATAAGATTGGAAATAAATTACTGGTTAAATTTACAAAGCAATAACTTGGATCATCCAACTAGGGAAATTTTAAAACCATGTTGGGAAAAAGAAACGAAAGAACTGGGGAGTCTTGGATGGACAATTGAAAACAAAATAAAAGAATTTAACATAAGTAGTCTGGAAATTAGTCATACAACACCAATATCGGTAATACCACCATGGATTCTACCAGAAGCAATAGTAGATATGACAATAATGGAAAAGAAACAAGATAAATCTTTCATCACAGATATTAGTTCAGTACAGGTACATTTAAACAATTATTATCATTTTATTCAAATCTTTACAGATTCATCAAAAATAACTGGAAAAGTAGGAATAGCGTTTGTAGTACCAGAATTCAATATAAAAATAGGAAAAAGAATTACAGATGGATTGTCAGTGTACACAGGAGAAATTATGGCAATATTATTATCTTTACAATGGGTAGGAGAGATAAAACCATTAAAAACAATAATCTGTTCAGATTCAAGCTCTGCATTATTAAGTGTTAAAAATAAGCAATCGGATAGTAGGATGGACATTTATTAGAAATATTTCACACATTATATAGAATACAAAATATGGGTTTGATAGTTAATTTTGTATGGGTTCCAGCACATATTGGAATAGAAGGAAATGAGAGGGCAGATAAAATAGCAAAGGGGGCAATTCAAAATCCAATTAGCATCAAAGTTAAAACAAGTAAAACTGAAGGAAAGAGTATGGTTAGGGAAAAATTGATGGAAAAATGGCAAAAAAGGTGGGATGAAGAAATAACAGGAAGATGGTTTTATAAAATACAGAAGATGGTAGGAGAAATAAGAAAGGGAAGAAGAAATAGAAAAGAGGAAAGAGTGATAACAAGGATAAGATTTGGGCATACAGGACTTAACTATACACTTTTTAGAATTCAAAAGCATGATACGGGTAAATGTGAGGATTGTGGAAAATATGAAACAATAGAACATGCTATATTAGAATGTAATAAATATGAAAGAGAGAGAAGTTATATGAGGAAAGAGTTTGAAAGTATTAAGAAAAAAATTAATTTAGTAGATATTTTGAGGAAGAATTTGGAAAGTAAATGTACAAATAGTTATTCGATTTTTAAAGAAAACTAAGTTATTTAGTAGAATTTGACAATAGTAGGTATGTTGGTCAATCTGTGTATGATATAGATGAGTAGAATATAAATATGTATATAAGTATGTATGTGTGTGTATATATATATAGAAAAGATTTATTTATTTTGTAGAAATTTAGAGAGAGAGAGAAAGAGAGAGAGAGATTTGATTTGATTTTAAAAACCCATTTATTCACTCAGTGATGATACATATAAACATTCACCACAACTTCAAATTAACACATTCATAAATGTTAGTTCGGAATTATTTAAAGTAAATAAAACATCTTCATAATCCCAAATATTTTGAATAACATTTAGTTCATCCACTTTTAAATAATATTTATACTCTAACATCACTCTTGCTCTAACCATACTCTTAAAAAGTTTAACACAATCAGTATTTTGTTCATTGTTAATTTTAAATTTTCTACTCAAATATATTGCAAGCTTTGCTTGACCAAGAAAAAAATTAAAGAGTCGTCCAATTTTCTTCTTTTTTCTTCCATATAAGAACCCAAAAATAAAAGACTGTTCTGTGAAACTTTCTCCGAATAATTTCCAAATATTTCTTAATACTGTAAATAAATCCATTATCCTAAGACATTGTACAAAACAATGAAAGATAGTTTCTCTTGATGAACAAAAAGGACATTTATCTGACACACTAGGATTAATAACAGAAACAAAAGCATTTACAGCAATAATACCATGCAAAATTCTCCACTGCAAATCACCAACATTTTTAGTCGATGGTGGCTTATAAAGTAATCCCCATACAGGTTTAAACTCAACACCGACTTTAAAAAAATCTCTCCAAGGAGTATCTTTTTTATCTTTCAATTTTACTTTGTTCAAAGTCTTTACACATTTCATATATAATATCTTTCCATTCACAGAATCCAAAGGTGTCCATTCATTTTTTTTCTTTCTCTAAAAAAAGTCCAGGACATTCAAGATCCTTCAATTTAGGCTTAACACACAACTTAAAGAAGGGATCAGCTTTATCCGGCGTTAGAATTCCATCAACCCATCCTTTTATGAGTCTTTTATCCTCTTCTGATAACATTTGCTTAAATGTCACCAACATAGTGCCTACAGTTCTTAAAGAGTGAATCTCCAGTCTTCGAGCCAAGGAAACAGCATCATTCATTTCCGATCCAACAATTTCCAGCAGATGTTTCAACGTAACCACCCCTCTCTTCATCAACAGTTCATGAATCATAATCATATTGTCCCAAACTGAACCCAAGGACGGGTTCAAGTAACAACCAATGTAAAGATGCGGATGTCCCATCCCTCTTTGTCTCCATGAGGTTCCAAATTTTTAACACACTCACATAAAACGACGGTAAACACTTTACGCTATATTTTGAAAAGTCCATAATAAACAGAGTTTTACCAAAACCTAAATTTCCCACTTTTGAAAAGAAAAAACTCGTAACATGCCTCCACAAAACATTTTGATCACCATACAAAAAACTCCATAAAAACTGTAATCTGAAGGCTGCTTTCCGACTTTCTAAATGAATTAAACCTTGCCCTCCTTCTTCCTTTGATAAAAACAAAACACTCTGAGGAACCCAATGTAATCTGTCCCAAAAGAAATTCAAAATGATTGTCTGCAGTTTTATCAAAAGACCTGGTGGGGGTTCTAGAACAGATAAGCGATGCCACAAAATTGAAGTTACCAAATTATTAATAATTAGTGTACGACCTCTATAAGAAACTCTTGGCAAAAGCCATTGCCATTTCTTTAATTTACCCTCCATCAATTCAATAAAACCTTCCCAATTTTTCATTACTTCAAATTGATCTCCCAGATAAACACCCAAATATTTAAAACCATTTTTCGACCACTTTAATTCATCAGGTAATTTAGGTTCTTGTTTTGTCCACTTACCAACTAACAAAGCTTTACTCTTGTTCCAATTAACTTTGGATGAAGAAATTTTCCCAAAACCAATAATTTTGATTAGACTAAAAACATCTGACTCCTTAGTAATTGCCACAATAATATCATCTGCATAAGCAGAAAGTTTAAAAGGTAAAGAAATTTCACTTAATTTCACCCCCTGTATCTTTTTCCTAAGTTGACATAATAAGGGTTCGATGCTCAAAGAATACAACATTCTTGACATCGCACAACCTTGGCGAATACCTCTCTTTACATTAAAAGGTGCACTCAAACCACCATTGACTTTCAATACACTCTCAATGTCACAATAGAGGGTTTTAATCATGGCAATGAAACCAGAGGAGAAACCAAAAGCCTTCAAACTATTCCATAACCACTGGTGCTCCACTCGATCAAAAGCCTTTTCTTGGTCGATAGAAAGTAGACCAAAGTTTAAATCCAATAACTTAGAGAGGTCCAAATAATCTTGAATTAAAGTTATATTGTCTCTTATTGATCTGCCAGGGATACATTAAGACTGATCAACATGCATCACTTGATCAATCACTTTTTTCAATCTGCACGCCAGGACCTTCGAGAAAATCTTATAGTCAGTACACAAAAGACTGACAGGTCTCCAGTTCTTTATTTCAAGAAGATCACCCTTCTTAGGGAGAAGCGTGAGCACAGCTCTTCGACAGCTAAGGGGCAACGTTCCCCTTGCCACGCTGTTATTGAGGACCTCCAACAGATCTTCAGCCAGAACAGGCCAACATGACTTATAAAACTCCACAGGCAAGCCGTCTATTCCTGGAGCTTTGCCATTTTCCATGCTCAGCAGCGCCTCCTGCAGTTCGTCCAACGTTAGAGCATGCTCCAAAGCCACGTTGTCTTGATCCGACACTTTTGGCAAGTCATTAAGAAACTCTTCTGTTATCACAGAGTCTTCTCTATAATCACTGACATATAAAGTTGAAAAAAAGTCCACAGCTCTTTTCCGCAGGTCATTAGGATCCGTCAATTCTTTTCCATCTTCAGAACGTATGCAATGGATGAGACGATTTTGTCCATTTTTCTTCTCCAAACTGAAGAAAAATTTTGAAGGAGTATCAATTTCAGAGATATTTTGAAAACGTGAACGTACCAGCGCTCCTTGTGCTCTAACCCCAAGCAGATCGGCTAAAACAGCTATTTTTTGTTTGAGCGCCTGAATATGGCCTCGATTTCCAGTGGACTCAGAAAAAACCTGAAGTTCCACAATTTCAGTCTCTAAGTTTTCAATAGATTTCACCATTTCTCTCGTGACATTGTGAGTATATTGATTACAAAACTGCTGAATTTTGATTTTGCCGATATCCCACCACTGCTGTACAGATGTAAATTGACCTTTCATAAGTCTCCACTGTTTCCAAAAAAACAAAAATCCTTTTTTAAAACAACCATCATTTAACAAAACTGTATTAAAATGCCAATATGCACTCTTAAGTCTTAAGTTATTTATAAACACATTCCCTATGATCATACAATGATCAGAAAAACCCACTGGACACATAGTGCAGGATCTAAATATTTGTATCTGATGCCCAAAACAATAAAATCTATCTAACCTTTCCAAAGTAATATAATTCTCTTTATAATGAGCCCAGGAATATTGCCTTGTTCTTCCATTTTTGAAACGTCATATATCAGCTAAATCATGGGTTTCAATAATGCGTGTCAATATTCTCCTTGAATGTAAATGTGGCTCCAAATGATTGCTATCTAAATCATCTGTTGTACAATTAAAATCACCTCCTAAGATTAAATAGTCTGTTGATCCACAATTCAAAAGTGTATTTGCCAACTCTTTCAAGAAAACACAGCGTTCACTTGGATTCACTGGAGCATATACATTTAATAAAATCAACTTTATATTTTGGCTGCACAGTGGCGCAGTGGGTAGCGCTGTTGCCTTGCAGCAAGAAGGTCCTGGGTTCGATTCCCGGCCCGGGGTCTTTCTGCACGGAGTTTGCATGTTCTCCTTGTGCGTGCGTGGGTTCTCTCCGGGTTCTCCGGCTTCCTCCCACAGTCTAAAACCATGACTGTTAGGTTAATTGGTCTTTCCAAATTCTCCTTAGGTGTGTGTGGTTGTTAGTCCTGTTTTTCTCTGTGTTGCCCTGCGACAGACTGGCAACCTGTCCAGGGTGTACCCCGCCTCTCGCCCGGAACGCAGCTGGAGATAGGCACCAGCAACTCCCGACCCCGTTAGGGAGAAGGGTCAGAAAATGGAAATGAAAAACTTTATATTTTCATATGTGACAATAACTTTTAACAATCTTCCAGATACAACATCTTCAGACTCAATAGATACTGGAAGAAAATTCCTTGAAAAAAGAATAGCTACTCCTGCACTTAGTGAAGTTTTATGACTCAGAACAAGATTTCCATCCCATTCTTTTTTCCAATCAACTTCATTATCGACAGTGCTATGAGTCTCTTGAGCAAAAGCTATATCAAAGCTTTTAGACTTTAAAAGTTCAAAATACACAGCCCTTTTTTTCACATCCCTTGCACCATTAAGGTTCAAAGATGATATTTTAAAACTACTCATAATCACATAGAATAAGATCCAAAGTAACAAGAAAAGACAGCATCTGACTGGCTGCTTTTTAATTTTCATATTACTTGATACGAGCTCTAATTTTCTGCACAAGTTTTCAAAGTCCATATACTTCAGTATTCTTTAACCCATCAGAAGTCCTATGTCTCATTAACCATTTAACTGATTCCTCAAACAATTTTCTATTAGAAAAAAAATCATCTATGACCACATCCCGTTTTCCTTTTGTCACTTCCAAAAACCTTCTAATCTGTTCTAGGCTGTAACCGTTAGTACTCTGACCATCGGGAATAGAGGAATCAGAAGATTCTCTATCACTATAAGAGTCACATAAAGCCTCTGAATCACTTTCTTTTCCATTTTTTTCTTTTAACTGACTCTTCTTAGGTTTCACCCCTTTCAGTCCTTTAGATTTTCTTTTAGTGTTTGGTACTTTGAAAATACTTTCATCATCCCTGATCAAATTTCCTTCACTGTGAACTAAATCATCAAAATCCATTTCTTCTTGTAATCCTTCAGTCCCTTCAACAGAACTAACGACATCCTCAATGTCACGTTTTGCAACACTTGACAGATTTTGCTCTCCAGGTGAAACTCCTTCCTCATCATTAGTTTCCATCGGCAGCTACCGGGTTTCCCTCCCCAGCAGCCTCCTGAGCTCCCTCCCCAACTGCGCCCACTGTAGCTCCATTCACCGTATCCACAGATGTCTCTGGCTCTGGATCTCTGTTAACCTGAACAGCCTCTTTTTGAACCTTTTCAGGGCAGTTGCGGACCAAATGTCCCTCCTGGTTACATCCAAAACACCTCATCGTTTCCGTTGTCGCAAAAATAGTGTAATCAAAGCCGTCAACCTTAAATTTCATCACTATGCTCAGTTCCTCAATATCATTTTTAAGAATCATAAACACTTGTCTTCTAAAAGAAACATGTTTCAACTTCTCTGATTTGCAACCCGAAGGGAGCATTTTCATTGCTGACACTATCTGACCGTGCGTGACAACTCCTTCAGCAACACTTCATCACTAATGAAAGGCGGCAAATTTGACAAAATTATCTTTTTTGCAGGGTTTATTAAAGGGAAAACAGTATTTCTCAAAACAATTCCCCTCTCAACTACGCTGTTCACCTTTTCAATTGAGTCCAAAAACAGAACCACAGCATTGTTCATTCTGGACGCTGCTTTCACACTTTCACACCCGACAATTTCCCCAACAGCCAACCCACACTCCTCAACCGAGAACTCCACGCCAACCGGTATAGGTATTCCACCTGTGTCTTCGTGAAAGGCTCCTAAAGCCTGCAGAACCATAACACTAAACACTAAAAAAAACACCAGTGAAAGCAGAAATGTGCTTAAAGTGCGATGAAGAAAAAACACCACTGTGAAAAGTAAAGTTTAAACCTCTAGAAAACCTCACACTCGTCCTCCTTCCACTCCACACATGCAGCAGACGCTCACGCATGCGTATTCGAGAGAGAGAGAGAGAGAGAGAGAGAGAGAGAGAGAGAGAGAGAGAGAGAGAGAGAGAGACAGACAGAGACAGAGAGAGAGACAGAGAGAGAGAGAGAGAGACAGAGAGAGAGAGAGAGAGACAGAGAGACAGAGAGAGAGAGAGAGAGAGAGACAGAGAGACAGAGAGACAGAGAGACAGAGAGAGAGACCAGTATGAACCACACTCCATACCAGTAAGTGGCGGTAATGCTACTAGAAGTTTGTTGCCAACCGCCAATAAACTCAAGAAGAAGAAGAAGAAGAAGAAGAAGAACGTGACCGGGGCGACGCAAGCACGTGGTTCTTGTTTCCAGGTGCACGTTCTGTGTGCCTCGCTACTCCAGTGCTGCTTCGTCTGAAGCAATTTTCACATTTAAAAAATGGCGAAAACCAAACAGTCGAAGAGAAGAAAGCGCTTCGACTACAACACGGACCGGAAGAAGCTGAAGAAGAAGTTTCTAAAGAAGGCCAACCCGAGGATTGAACAGTGAGTTCCGAACCATTCGGCTGTTAGCTAGCAGCAGGATTCGTAACAGGTTGTTAAAATGTGTTTTTACTGTTTTATTCTCAACACTCGTGGTCTAATCGCTTGTTGGGACCTTTAGAAACTTGTGAAATTTGATATTAGCCCCCCCCCCCCCTTCAGTACTTAAGTATGGAAATTATTGTAAAAATGGATGTACTCAAGTAATGTAGTGAAAAGTATAAGTAAAAAGTAAAACAAGGCAATTGCAATTTGAATGACATTTTTTATATTTTGGTAAACTTGTCAAATACACTTAAAATAATGTACACAACCAAGTGCAGGCAAAATTAAACCTGCTTATTAGCAGGTTTAATTTACCTGCAGTATCATTTAGTTAAGAAAATTAGGAGTTTTACCTAAACCTAAAGGTTTAAATAATTAATAAGAGAAAAATATAAATAAACTTGTAATTCAAAAAATACAATAACATAATAATCCATGACGTCACCAGTACGTTATGATGACGTCACAACTTCACACAACTCTCTCCCGGTGAGCCACAATCCGGAAACAATAAAGCTAATTGAAAATAAAGCCGGGGAAATGTTTGAAAATGACAGATAAGGATTAATGTTAACTGAAGCGGGAACACCGCGTGTGCACCCACGATGAACTGCGCCAGTTTAAACTGCAACAAAACGTAAGTTAGCGATTGTGTGTGTTTTTGTGTGTTAACACGACTCTTTAATTAGGTCATAACTCGTGACGCTCCTCCGTCAAAGTAACGAGTAACTAAACCACACATTGAAAATGTATCGGAGTAAAAGTATGCAATTAAGTTCGGAAATATAGTGAACTGAAAGTCATCAAAAATTTTCATAATCGAGGAAAGTGAAGTACTCCTAAATATACTTAAGTAAAGTAGTGAAGTATTTTTACTTCGTCACTTTACAACACTGCAGGTGACATTAGTGTGTTTTATAGATGGAATAAAAACACGTGTATATATTTTAGTTAACTTTGATGATTAATATCTTGAGGTCCTAATTTCAGTTAATTGTAAAATTAGAATATCTTAAGAGAAAACATAAAAAAGATGTTTGTTAACATAGGGTTAGGGTTAGTTAGTGCTGTATCTTAGTCTGTCATTAGAAAAGTGTGATGGAAACGATAGTGATAAGTTCAGCCTTGAGATTATTCAAATTTTATTCTCGCATTATTCTGCTAATGCCACAACCTTATTGGGGCCTGCCCATAACAATTCATAAAGAGAGCAGAGACTGACTTCCTCCATGCATTGCATGGCAGGCACCCATTGTTCTTCACCAAATAGAATGTCTCTATATATTTATTTTATATAAAGAGACCACAACACTTTTGTGGGTGCCCACCCACTTTTGATAATGCTGGCCAGAATCTATAATGCTGGCCAGGTTGGCCAGCATTATCGTTTTCTCTTGGGTTAGGGCTCTGCCTTGCACAGCAAGGCCAAGCATTAGCATTAGCCTTTTACCTTAAATAAGCTTTTAGCTATTTTTCCTACTTGTTAGCAATTTTTAGTATAATGAATGGAGTAAGTTAATTACAGACGACATGCTAGTGATGCCCCACATGCTACTGACAGTATTCATGCTGACATTAGTATTTTGTCTAATTTTAGCTTATACACTCATTTCAACATATCAATCAATCAATCAATCAAATTTTATTTGTATAGCACATTTCAGCAACAAGGCATTTCAAAGTGCTTTACATCATAAACACAAAACACAAAGTCATGCAACATAGAATAAAAAAAGTACATATTACATTTCAAATACAGTTCTAAACAGGTGTGTTTTTAGTTGAGATTTAAAGGAAGTCAGGGTTTCTGCTCTTTTACAGTTTTCTGGAAGTTTGTTCCAAATTTTTGGTCCATAGATGCTGAAAGCTGCTTCTCCTCTTTTGGTTCTGGTTCTGGGGATGCAGAGCAGACCAGAACCAGAAGACCTGAGAGGTCGGGAAGGTTGATACAACAACAGCAGATCTTTAATGTATTGTGGTGCTAAACAGTATTTTAAAATCTATTCTTTGAGCTACAGGGAGCCAGTGGAGGGACTTTAAAACTGGTGTTATGTGCTCTATCTTCCTGGTTCTAGTGAGAACGCGAGCAGCAGCGTTCTGGATCAACTGCAGCTGTTTGATTGATTTGTTGGACAGGCCTGTGAAGTCCATGTTAGTGAACATTCTTGTGATTCTCCACATAATACTGTGTAATTTTGTAGCCAAGCTTAGCATTGATGCTTATTTTTAGCATCAGAACGCTGGGTCCAAACCAACGGGCACACTTTGGCAGGCCCCGGTTAAATTTCTTCAGGAATTTTCCAGTTATGATGATAAGATTTTATTTTTGTATTATTTTGACCTTATACTCATAATGTTGTGACTGTCATATGACTTTATTCTATCAATATTATGGTTGTATGCTCATGTTACAACTTTAATGTATTATTTTTGACTTGCGCAATATATTTGTTGCAATATTTTGACTTTACTTTCTTAATGGTTTTTGTCATACAACATTATTCTCATAATATAACTTTATTCTTATATTATTTCAGCTTTATTCTGGTAATATTTTCATGTTATTTTGACTTACTGTTGTAATATTATCCCCATTATTTTTTTTTATCCTGTCCCTAATTCTCTGTCACAAATAACTGTCATTTCTAGAAGAAAAATAGATCTGACCTGGTTTTTGTGCCAAACTAATTCAGTTCAAAAGAGCGGAAATCTTGTAAAATATTTTATTGTCGCATGATTTATCTGCTGCTTTTTGTTTTCTTTCATTTGTTTTGTAAATAAATTCGGGAATGTGTGAGAAGGATTTTGTCGTTCCTTGATCTGTGTGTTATGTTCTTTGGGCACTTTGTAATTATTTTTATTTTTCTTAAATAATTTTCTATTGGTTTAAGTTGAGTGATTTTGTGTTTAATATACTTTAATGCAGGAATTTATTTTTTTTCGTAATTAATTTGGTTTTGTTAATTGGTGGGGCGTAGGTCGCCTATAAATAGGTTGGGTTGTGATAGTTTGGGAGCCCCGCCCAGCCGCTCTTCCGCTCGCTCACCCACTTCCAAGAGGGATGCGTCCTGACCTGACGTTTCTGGCTTCGGCAGCCATTGGACACAGCTGACGCCTCCTGCCTGCCATGGGGGATTTTTGTTTGTTGTCTGGTTTGTTTCTTCGTTTTGGGTAATTATTCTGGCCTGGTGAGACCGGT
>VMRN01000339.1:35577-59595 GCA_010277015.1 Poeciliopsis turrubarensis
TTGTCTACGTGTCCTTTTAAATATGGCGTCCTGGTGGACGTAACACTGTGTGTCTTCAATATTTCCTCTCTCTTTCAGTGCTCAGATTAGGAATGCCTGGGACAACAACAAATCTATGGCCAGGAACCTGCAGGAGATGGGTCTGTCGTTTGATCCCAACCAGACTCTGCCCATAAAGAAACAGACAGTAAGGAGAACAGCTAGGCTTAAATGTGACACAAAGGTTTTGTTTTCAAGTGCGTAAACAGAAACTTGGGTAATTAAAAGCTAAATACAATGTTTTCTCGTTCCTAAGCAAAGAGCTTCCACGGAAGTGTGATGCTGCAGTTCAGATTTAGGCCAGGAGGAGGCAGTAGAGTTTCGGTTATGAAGCTCAAATCAGAAGTTAGTAAAATTCAGCTGGAGTTAAAGCGGAACTCACAACATACTCCAGGGGGGGGGCAGGTAAAATATGTTACACCATTTAATTTGATAAGAAAGTAAACATCCAATCTCTCAATATGAAATTTGTTGATTTTAAGCAACAATTATTCAAAAACCACAATACTAAGAAATAATAATAGTTATTCTGTTAAATAGATTAGTAACCAAAAATCTCTCCAAAATAATTCTAGGTTAGAGTTAAATCACTCAGTTTATGTCATAAAAAAAAAAACAACTAAATAATTAAATGTTCAAACGTTCCCGTTCTTTTTTTAATAAAATAATGTCCGCAAATGAGTTCCATATTCTCAAAAACAGAACAAAGTCCTGGAAGTTTTTCTTTGTTTTAATCCAAAGTCCCAGACCAAAATGAAAAATCCAAAACGTCAAGCCCCCCCCACCCACCCTTCAAAAAGATAAGAAAAAATAGTGGTACCTCCAAAAATCCCCAAAAAGAAAAGTAAAGTCCAGATGTCACCGGAAGCGTCTTTCTTCCCCCTGTCCTATTTCACCGGGCGGCGTTTCCTGGGTACAAGCTCCGATCCAGTTTCTAAAATGCACAAAATTTGCGGCGAACTTTGATTGCCGTTTTATGTCTTTTCTTTGATATTTTTTACTTCTTTTAAACATTCAGTTGTGCTGAGATGTTTTTTTTAATATAGATTTTTTTTCCTGACAGTTTTTATATTCTTTTATGTTTGTGTTTTGTGGAGCACTTTATGATTTTAAACCCTGTGATATGTGCTTTTCAAATACATTTTAACTTACTTCCCTGTTTGTGTTTTTTCCTGCAGCTCCTCGGAGGAGACACTGATGACAGAAGACCTGCCCCCATCGTCACCAAACCTTACATCCTCACCAGTGAGTTTCTGAATCTTCATCATGGACTTTTCTCGGGCTGAAAAAATTAAACGTGATGAATCAATTATTGAAATAATCGCCAGCTAATTCGGTAATCGATTGTTAACTGGACTATACAGACTTTTAAAAGAAGCAGTTTGCTGAAAAAAACATATTCAGAGAAGTAATTAAGCCAAAACTTAACATAATATATTTAATATAAAAATACCCTTAAATTTGACCATAAATTAATATTTCTCCTCCGAAGGCTCAAAGGACTGAAATGTTGAGTAATTCTTTAAAGATTGATGTCTGGTTTGCTTGGTCACCGTCAGAGCTACAGGAGGAGGCCAGCCTTCAGGAGAAGGACTCAAAGACGTTGTCGTCCGACCTGATCGATTACGTCCAGCACATGATCCGAGAACATAAGGACAACTACAAGGTGACGTTTCAAACAGAAACGGTGGCTGGAAATAATAAGTTCAGCTTGTATTCTGTGCTTTTAAACTTTGGAACTCTGGAAAAACAAAAGAGTGTGACAGTATGTTTTACAACCACGCTTTATTTCCTGTTGCTTCTACGTAAAGGAGTCGTTGTAGCGTCCCGGTTGAATGGATGGTCTCTCAAACTGATGGTTCACAACGTTTTATTTGATGCTTTTGTATGTGAACACACCGTAAGAGCTACAAAATATACAAATAAAATACAATTAATAACTCAAACAGTGTTGTTCTAACATTTTACCTTAACATATAAATCTCCTTTTCTTATATTCTATAATTAAACTTTCTGTCATAAAATAAAGCGTAACATATTAACTATTAACGGTTGACCAACGAATACTAGTGCTATCTCGTGGCAAAATACAACCGTCACACCCAACAGCAAACTACACGCTTCACAGCAAAACCAAACATATATTTACATATTAAAAACTCTCACCTTGTTCCCCATCAACCAAGCGCCAACCAACTGATTGGCTAAACCCTAATCTGAATCACTTCTTAATTAGTTTTACTCCGACCTGCGTGCGCTCTCTTTCTGCGCGATGACCAGCAGTTAATTATCAGTTAATTGTCTGACGTTGGCGTCACACTTCACCACTCTTCCGTTTCAAACCCTTTCAAAATAAAAGCATACATTTTTATATCATTTTCAATAAATACTCATTTTAAATGAGGAAACACAAAATACTAATAAGGTCATTTACAGTCGTGTCCAAGCTGTCTGCTACTTAGGCCAAAATGATCAAGCTGAGAGAACCAGAGGGCCACAATTTGACTATTTTTAATACAAAAGCCTTAATTTTCTAGAAAAGGATTCTGTACACCATTGTTGACTGTCTAGCATTCTTGCTGTATTGGAAGACGGCTATATATTTTCCAAGATGTTTTTGTCCTCATTTTAGTTGTATTTTTATCTTGGGCAGTTCTGTCTGTTTTTATCAACGTGTATTGAATGAAAGCAGAGACATAGTCAATACTATAAGTACTTAAAAATATGTTTACGATTATCTTTGGTTGTAAAAATCTCTTGCTATCCTTGCGTACTGAGGAGCCAAGCCAAATCCTGCAGAGGGCTGAAAATGGCCCCCGGTCCCCAATTTTGACATCCAGTGGCCCAAAGGCTTGTCTTCACTCAACCCTCTTCTGTTCTTTTCCATAAATGTGACACATAACCACATCCACAAACAGCGATAAATGACAGTCATATTTTGTCGTTTCATATTTTTGCGATTACAAATTTAAATTGAGTCCAACTGCTCATAAACTTCTGGATTTTATCTATTGTGTGGAGCCATTGCTGTGTGAGACTAAAGATGTTTCATAACCAATGGCCATCCATCCAGCCATCCATTCATCGTCTGCCGCTCCATCCATCCATCATCTGCCGCTTATCCAGGGTCAGTTCGCAGGCGTACCAGCTTAAGAAGGGAGGCCCAGACTTCCCTCTCCCAAGCCACTTCTTCCATTGTCTGCCGCTTATCCGGCGTCAGTTTGCGGGGGTAGCAGCTTAAGAAGGGAGGCCCAGACTTCCCTCTCCCCAGCCAGTTCTTCCATCTCCTCCGGGGGAATCCCAAGGAGTTCCCAGGCCAGCCGGCAGACATGGTCCCTCCAGCGTGTCTTGGGTCTTCCCCAGGGCCTCTTCCAGGTGGGATGTGCCTAAAACACCTCAACTGGCTCCTCTCGATGTGGAGGAGCAGCGGCTCTACTCTGGGTCCCTCCCGGATGACCGAGCTTCTCACCCTATCTCTAAGAGAGAGCCCAGCCACCCTTCGGAGGAAACCCATTTCGTTAGAATCCGAGATCTCGTTCTTTTGGTCATGACCAGAGATGAGGGTAGATCGACCGGTAAATCGAAAAAATTTGACTCAGCTCTCTCTTCACCACAATGGACCAGTACAGCGCCCGCTTCACGGTGGACGATGCGCCAATCCCCCTGTCAATATCTCGCTCCCTTCTTCCCTCATTTGTGAACAAGATACTTGAACTCCTCCAGGACATCCCCCTTGACCCGGAGAAGGCACTCTACCCTTTTCCGACTGAAGACCTTGGACTTGGAGGCACTGATCCCCATCCCGGCCACTTCACACTCAGCTGCGAACCGCTCCAGCGAGAGCTGCAGATCACGTCCCGATGAAGCCAATAGGACCACATCATCCGCAAGAAGCAGAGATGCAATCCTAAGGCCACCAAAACGGATCCCCTCAACACCTTGGCTGTGGCTAGAAATTCTGTCCATAAAAGTAATTAACAGAATCTCTGGCAGCCCTGCCAGAGTCCAACCCTTACTGGAAACGAGCCCGACTTATTGCCGGCAATGCGGACCAGACTCTGACACCGGTCATACAGGGACCTGACAGCCTGTATCAAAGGCCCGGTTTCCCATACTCCCGAAGAACCCCTCACAGGGGACCTCGGGGGACATGGTCGAACGCCTTCTCCAAGTCCACAAAACACATGTAGACCAAAACACATGGCAAACTCCCATGCACTCTCCAAGACCCTGCTGAGGGTGTAGAGCTGGTCCAGTGTTCCACGACCAGGACGAATACCACACTGCTCTTCCAGAATCCAAGGTTCGACTATCCGACGGACCCTCCTCTCCAGGTCCCCCGAATAGACCAAGGAGGCTTAAGAGTGTGATCCCTCTGTAATTGGAGCACACCCTCCGGCCCCCCTTTTTAAACAGAGGGTCCACCACCCCAGTCTGCCAATCCAGGGGTACTGCCCTCAATGTCCATGCGATATTGCACAGTCACGTCAACAAACACAATCCTACATCATCCAGAGCCTTAAGAAACTCTGGGCGAATCTCATCCACTCCCGGCGCCCTGCCACTGAGGAGCTTTTTAACCACCTCAGAAACCTCGTCCCCAGAGATTGGAGAGCCCGGCCACCAGGCGCTCGCTGATGTGCCCCACCTCCAGGTTGGGGCCCCGGTGACCCGTGTCCAGGTGAGGGAACATGGAATCCAAACTTCTTATTCATCATCAGGGTCTTCGGGCTGTACATTGTCTGGTCCCTCACCTAGGACCTGTCTGCCTTGGGTGACACTACCAGGGGCATGAAGCCCCAGACAGCATAGCTCCTAGGATCATTGGGACACTCAAACCCCTCCACCACGATAAGGTGGCAGCCTAAGGAGGAGCTATGCCATGCAGCTTTCAAATGGATTTTCATCAGTGGTTCTGCGTCTGCCTTCTCTGGAAGCATCAGCATTTCTTTGTATTGAAGTCTTTTTTTTTTTTTTTTTTTTTTTTTCCCCCCCATCTTTTTTTTTTTTTTTTTTTTCCCAATATTTTTTTTTTCCCCCCCCCCCCCCCCTCAACATTTTTTCTTAATAAACAGGACTTAAATGTGCTCTCACATCAAAAAACATCAAGAATAATTACATTATTTATTTATTTTTTTGTCCAACACCCAACTTATTCTTCATTAAGCAGGTTGGAACATTTAAGAGCAACTCATATTGCATACCCGTTAAACGAAAAAACAAACAAAGAACTAAAAGAACAAACAAACAAAAAATTTTCATGCTCCCAATCCTAAACCCCCTAGGAATAAGAAACAATTACAATAATAACAGTTTCCCTATTTCCCAAGGATTAGCCCATATATTTCAGCATTGTATGTGATTCAAATATACAATCCTAAGTAATCAAGTAAACTAATGAAGATTATCTTGGAGCACCGCAGGGGAGCAGCCACAACTATGATTCAGGCCCAGCACCCCCCACATCCATTTTTGCTTTATATTCCAAAACAGGACCCCAAATGTCTTGAAATAATAAGAGTTTCCCTTTTATTAAAAAAAAAATAAAAAATCTTTTCCATCGGTAATGTTGTGGATAATTCTTTAATCCAGTTAAAGAGTGTTGGTTTAGTGGTACTCTTCCATGATAAAACTGTAACTCTTTTTGCAAGTAGTAAGTCCATGGCAATAGTAATCTTTCTGGACATATGATGTCTGTCTGGATATAAACCTAGAATAAACAATTTGGGGTCCAGAGCTAGTTTCATACCTAGTATAGTCTCCAGTATTGAAGTCTTTTCACAGAAAAACTTTCATCCTTGACTCTGAACCCTGATGAGCTGCGGCTGATTGTGCCTTGCAACAAAAAGTGTCCCTGATCAAAACAAGCTGAAAAACACACTTTTATGTTTTGAGGCTTTAAACGGTGCCACAAGATGTAGAGTTTGTTTCTGTAATCTGAAATCAGAGCTAAGTTTAAGAACGGCAGTCAGATTTATCTGACCTTCTTGGTTGTTGGTTTGTCTTCAAAATATGACTGCCGGGTGGGGCTGTGGTCAGGAATAAAGAGGCACTGTTGCCAACTTTTCCACTTGGTCATTTTATTTGACTTTTCAGACCTTTCAGCAACTATATATATAAAAAAAAACAACTAATGACAAGTCAGTTTTTTGTGTTATTGGAGACTTTTGATGTCGAACTGAACAAATTGACACAAGTGTCAAAATTTGTACAAAAACATGTAGAACCCTACACGACCCTGAGAGACAGTTAATTGGCAAAAATAAGTTTATTTTGGAGTGTTTATATACACTTTAAAATCTGAACGTCTTTGAGTCCTTCAGGGTTTGTTGAAGGTAAACTGACCGTCTGACTGATCTGGGCAGATTAGAGTCAGACGGTCAGTTATTGGGCAGTTATTGTTTTGGGGGGGGTTTTCTGAGAGGAACAAACATTTTATAGTTCAAAAACTATATCGATAGTTCAACTGTCAAAAATTAGCAAAAGAGAACAATCTTGTCAAAGTGTATTGATAATTTGTTGTATTTCATATATATATATAAAATCTACTGATGCAGATTTTTAAATGTGAATGTATTTATACTTAGATTTTTTCAGAATTTTTTCTGTGTATTCCAGCTGCCAACCAACATCTCATTGACAAATTGGCAGTCCTGTTTTTGAGTGATGACAATAAAATAAGTCTAAATCTAAACATCGGAGTTTGAATTAAGAACTCGTAATGAGGAGGAAGCTGTTGCATTGTGCTGTGAAAACCATTTGACCCTCTTAATGATTTTCTTTTCTGTCACATTTAAATGTTTAAAGTAGACAACAATTGGCCCCCGATACTACATGAATACTTTCACTTTTGTACACTACCATAACCCTGCTCTATGTTGTTTGTCAGGTTCTATTTAAAGAAATATTTTTGTACAGTCTTTGTCCAGAATGGAGCTAGAATATATAACCATTTTGATCTGGTTTTCTTTTAACCTTTGTTCAATCAAATTGTCATTTCAAATCTCCGTTTTGCGTTTGTCCTGGCTGTTTCTGAAAACTTCCTTCTTCGTCTTCCCTCTTTGTGTTGCTCCTGCAGGCAATGGCTCGAGATGAGAAGAACTACTACCAGGACACACCCAAACAGATCAAGAGAAAAATCAACGAGTACAAGCGCTGCCACCCGCAGCACTATGAAGCCTTTGTCAGCTCGCTCGCTGTTCCGGAGGCCATGGATCAGTAGAGCCCTTCTGGGACTGAACACCTGAGCCACACAGCCTGCTGTTTGTTGGAAAATCTGATAAACAAGTAGAGACTCTGCGTTTATGTTTTCTCTGTTTGTAGTTTTTCTATTTTGTTCTTGCTTCTTAAAAACAGCTTTTTAATTTATCATAAATGGCTCAAAACCCATTGGCGTTTCAACATTTTCAGTTGTCTTTTGGTCATTACAGTATTTTGAGGAAACCAAACCTTGAAGGATCCAACAATGAACTAAGAGTGGAAGAAATGTTTACTCTCATTTGAGATGTTGTTTCCAGATGTGGTAGTTTGGTAGAGTTGGTTCAGTTGGGGACCAAAATGACATGTTACATTTTCATCTCATACCTCCTCACCTGTGGTGGCGCTGAACCAAGAACCACTGATGGAAACAACACGGCGTTCACATAAGTATTCGAACTACACCAGAGTTTGCTACAACCGAACTGACACTGAGGTTTTTAGGTGTACACCTTCCCACGCCAACTGGACTTTCTAGGCAAACCAACAAGAGTTCAATTAAATAACAACAGGGCTGGTGTGAATGCAGCCTAAAACTCTGGACTATATGTTGATGAAAAGCTATGAATAGGTCCTCTGGATCTCTGTTTCGTCACTGCCAAACTCCCCGCCACCAGCAAAGGACCTAATACCATTGTTGGTTTTTGGATTCATACAAAATTCACACAAAGAGGAAGAAAAATTGTTCATTGAAGTTTATTAGTTTATTAGTTTTTTTAGTTTATTTTATTCCAGATGTTGGCCCTGAGTGTTTTTCTTCAGCAGAACACAGAAGATGAGTGGCAACCCAAAACGTATCACCAAGCCAACAAAGGAAGAAGTTGATTGAGTGACCATTTCCTTAGTCAAGACTTGAGCTTAAAAAGAAACTTAAAGGATTACCAGCATTTCTTTAGATGGAAGAGTTTAAAGTTCTTCCAGAGATCTTGGTCATGTTTTGATAATTAATGTTGTGAATAAATTTTAAACTTTTATCTAACATATCTTCAAGATTTTTTTTTTTTTTGTTCAGGTCAGTTTGAGAGTAAATATACTGCTCAAAAATAAAGGGAACACTCAATATAACTCCAAGCACATCAAACTTCTGTGAAATCAAACTGTCCACTTAGGAAGCAACACTGATTGACAATCAACAATGATTTTGTTGTCAGCACATTCAACTTTGTACAGGACAAAGTATTCAATGAGAATATTTCATTCATTCAGATCTAGGATGTGTTTTTTGAGTGTTCCCTTTATTTTTTTGAGCAGTGTATTTAATCTCCCTGCTCTCTACATGACTAAAAGCTGTTAGTCTGCAGTTAGTGAACCTGTATTTTCATCATCTTATTAATACAGAACACTACCGCTGAAAATATTTAAATCAGTTATTGAAATAATAGATTAATCATTAACTGGAGTATGTAGACTAAAAAAAAGTACAATAAAACTAAAACTGTACAAAAAAATACATTTTGCTTCTTTTTCTGTGAATATGATCTACCCAGAATTCCTCAAGTGGCATAATTTAACTTCACCTTGTTCAACTTCTGTAAAAATCTTTAAAGCACCTTCTGCAATCCTATTATTAAAGACCAGCCTAACACTGTACTATTGTTAAATCTAACAGAAATGGCTGAGCTTTTAACATGTTGATGTTTAAAAGTATTTTTAGCTGCAGATTTATCCTTTGCTACAAGTGAAGCCTTCCCTAAAGGAATGCCAACTTTCATTTTAGGAAATGAAAGTTTATTATTTGAAAAAGCAATTTGTATTTTTATGCATTTGTAATGATGTTGAACCTGTGAACAGTCATAGACGTAATGCAAATATCAAGAAATTTTCAATTCTTATCCTGCAGGAAAATATTTTGTGATTATCTTATGAACTCTAGAGCCCCCTGACTGGCCGTAATGTCACAAATCATCCACAGAAGTCCCTCTGACATAGCAGCTGTACAAGATGGAGGGTTTTGTTTGTTTATGTGCTCTCGTCCCGACTGCGTTACATTTTTCCCCCTCACCAGTAAAAACACTGACATTTGTCTGAAAAAGCACTTCCTGCTCAACCGGTCGGTGAACTTTGCTCCAAGCCAGGTATGTTGGCGTATAGGTTTATCGACACGTGTTTGCATTGATCTGGTCTGTCAGCAAACGGAAGAAAAGTTGTTTTCCAGCTGCTTCACAAGGTAACGTGCCACTTGCTGGGGCTTGTAGATCTTTATGCAACCAAACCTTCTGAGTTGTTCTCTCTTCTCTCTTGCTCAGATGGTTTACTTGGCTGGATAATTTCATGTTGTACTGACAGAAAACAGACATATTTTCTTATAGAACTACTGCAGATGTTGCCATTCCTATTTTAAGAGTAGAGACCCTTCATGTTTAAATAATTACCCCCTTAATTCAGACTCTGTGTTAGCTGAAGTAGGTGAATTTTGTTTGTAATCATTTAATTGAAATACATTTTACAAATTTATTAAACATAAAACTCTTTAATCAGGCTTTGTTATTGTCAAGTAACTTGATTTAGCTCTAGTATTCCTCAGACAACAAGTACCAGGCACCAAATATTTGATCATAATTTTAAAGAGGTAAAGCCATTCAACTGTCATAACTGAATAAAAATGGTGTGAAAAGTAGTTTTGTTTATGTTATCTACATGTAAGTGTTACATAAGCAATGCTAGTGGGTTGGACGTCTACACCACTGATAAAACTCAAACATTTAAAATCAATAAGTCAAATAATCAATGTTCCACATGGACCTAATCAACCCTGTTTTTTTCTGCTTTACAGCAACAAAACTGAAGAGAAATGAATGATTTGTACAATGTATCCAGTTTCCTTTCTAGAAATTTTAAATCTCTTATTGGAGAAAAGGAAAATTCAACGTTTAAAAATTTGTGTACATGGATTGATTTTCTTGTCATTTAGATATCTGTGATTGCTTCCTGTGTTCTACTCTGATCATGTGGGAAGTAATGGAATCTTGTTAAATTACTGTGCTCATCATCTTTCATGGACAATTTAATAGCAACTCATTTCAGCAACATTTTGTTCCAAATTATTATGCAAATTGGTTTCAGAACAAAGATGGGTTTGTACAGATAAAGGCATAATGAGGAAGGTTTCTGTTAGACAAATTCATTGGATTTGGAGAGCACCTGTTAAAATGTCCTTAAAAGCAGCAGTTATTTGAAGCTGCTGGTGCCTCTGGAACCTCAAGGTGGAGGATCCTTCACAGGTTTGTGGTGCATGAACCTACTGTTGAGCTCTTAACAGCTCACAAGCAGAAACAGTCGCAGTGGTCCCACCCCACATGAAGATTAATTTTCAACAGACTTGTTCACTGATGACTGCTGTGCAACCCTGGATGGTCCAGATGGACGCAGTAGTGGATTGGTGGTGGATGGCCACTACGTCCCAACACTGCTGTGTCGTCAGCAAGGAGGTGGTGCTTTGTGCTGAAATCATGGGGAGAGAGAGAGATTGTAGGCCCCTTCAGAGTCCCTGAAGGTGGGAAAATGACCTCAGCAAAGTATATGTACTTTCTGACTGATCACTTTGTCATTGTTCAAAAAGAAGAGCCGTACCTTCAGTAGCAAATTCATCTTCATGCATGACAATGAACCATCTCACGCTACAAGGAATACCACTGTGTCATTGGCTGCTTGGCCCCATAAAAGGGGAGAAACTCATGGTGTGGTCACCATCCTCCTCTAACCTCTGACCCTATTGAGAACCTTGTAGTTCATATCAAACAGCAGCTTTGGGAAGGTTTTCTGACATCCTGCAGAGAAATTCAAGCAGAAACTTTCCAGAAACTCACAAGTTCAATGGATGCAAGAATTGTGCAGGTGATATCAAAGAAGGGGTCCTCTGTTAACATGTAACTGTTAAGATGTTTTTGACTGAAATAGATTTAGATTTTAGTGCTTGTGCTGCACATTCAAAGAATGACCGTTTGCAGTTCTTTATAAAATGTTTAGAAAATCTGCTGTGCATAATGATTTGGAACAGTGCATTTTGAGTTTTTTATTTTTGAACAAAATATTGTTCTCATGGGGAGCTTTGTTCAGTAAAATCTGATCCTATTTTGGTCCTATTTTGAGACTTTTTTTGACAGTTTTCTAAAGAATTAAAATGATCTTAAGTCATTCAACCTATTTTATTTACACAGTCAACAGAAAAGAAAAGATTAAAACTAGGATACAATCAAATGTCTTTAGACTAAAACATGTAATCAGCACAACATATAGAAAAAAATGCAAGGAAAAAACAATTAAATATAAAATCCTTTCTTAGCCACAAATTACATTTTAGATGTCAAATTAAAGTTACAGCAACACTTTACCTAATATATCAATTCAAACTCAATTGTGTGAAAGAGAAGGTCTCTTTGTTGCAGAAAATACTGGAAATTTGACAATTTATAACTGATTGTCTTCATTAAAAAACATTTCTTATATTCATTATTATTTTAAGAATAACTCGGTAAAAGCAAAAATTTTATTTACTTTCCAGCAAACGCTAAATCATAAAAAAAAAAAAAAAACTTGTACAAACATAAGTGGTGTCAAAACTCCAGAAAAAATGATAAAACAATCATTTTGGGTTTAAAACAGTATTTACAGATAGTTGTTATCCCTATAGTGTGTAATAATATTCCATAATAAATCAAAGTGGGTATCTGGTTCATTTTCAAAAGCTCTCAGGTAAAAGGCAAACATATGCTAAAATGAGTATTCAGGAACTTTTTATCAAACACCTCTTGACCTTCTACTAAATTTGTGATTTAGCTCTGTTCGTAATATCTTTGCATATATACCAGGCTAACTAATGCTGGGAAATTACAAAGTTAAGAATATTATGTAATACAAACAGTTAAAGTCACTGAAAATACATTTAGTTTCCCCTTAAATACAATCGCCAACAGCAAACTATCTTTATACAGCTACAGCAAGGCTGTTGTACAAAGTCTCATTGGCGTCCATTTTTAATCTCCATCAATAAAATATCAGTAATTATCCCCTTAGGAAATCATTTCACAGAGTTTGTGTCATTCGTCAACAGGAGAATGAACACTCATCCATAAAAACATCAACAAGAAACCAACAAAAAAATATGTGTGAAGCTTCAGATGAAATGTTAGTGTCTTGGTTAAAAATGACTTAGCTTTAGTAAACCTGGGACAGTTTGACCTGATTTCATCAAAACGTCATCCACCTTTTCCACATTTTGTGTTCCTCCTCTTCTTCTCCTGTTTGTATGAAAGCTCCATGGTGGTGGAAGATTTTCTGTCTGTCACCTCCTCGTCTGGCACAGATCTCTCACCAAACAGGAAAAGGGGTGAACCATGTTCTCATAGGCTCTATTTCTAGCTCAGTTAGCCCATGTCCGGGTGAGATCAGATGAGCTGTAGGATGAGGTCCTGGACGGTGTCCAGGCCTTGGCAGGCCTTCCTCTTGGCTTCCTCGGAGTCCAACTTGGCAGCCAGGAGGAACAGCTTCCTGTCATCATGCACGACATCCAGAGACAAGGCTTCGTGGAGTTCTGCCACACTCAAGGCGTTCAGTTTATCCTGTGGCAATGGAACATGAAAAGTGCATTTTTAAAACAAGGTGTCCATGCATCCTTAAAAAGTCGTAAATTTATGTATTTAAAATCAAGGCTTTAAAATGTCTTAAATAAATTTAAAAAAAAGGTAAGTTGACCTTAAATATGGTAATCACAGACCTTACATTTTCTGGTGACATGACTATTTCCTTGTATTTTCTGCATAGTCTTTTTATTCTCATAGGACTTTTCTGTCAGGTAAATTTTTTATCTTTTTTTTTCATTTTTGATTTTTGGTTCATTGTGTTCTGTAACTCGGCTGGTTGAGGCTACGTTTAACAGGTGCTAAACTCCCTAGCTAGTTAGCAGGGCTATGTTACCTGAAACCATTGGTTCTGTTTTTTGCTTACTACAATATTCGATAATCTTTCAACTGGCATCTTAAAATGAGTTTTAAAATGGGGCAGTCTTTACAAATATTGACTTTTTGTTGCTTTGCTAACATTTAGCTTAACTCATCATGACTATAAAGTAAATTTAGCCAACTTTAAGTTATATTAGCAACAGCATTTACTTTATCATATTAGTCTGTCTTTCATCAACATGAACTTTGCCCAAAAATTAATGCTAATTATACGCTGCTCAAAAAAACAAAGGGAACACTCAAACAACACGATATAACTCCAAGTAAATCAAACTTCTGTGAAATGAAACTGTCCACTTAGGAAGCAACACTGATTGACAATCAATTTCACCTGCAAATTCCTGCAAATGGAATAGACAACAGGTGGAAATTATTGGCAATTAGCAAGACACACTCAATAAAGGAGTGGTTCTACAGGTGGGGACCACAGACCACTTCTCAGTACCTATGCTGTCAACCACTTAATTATAAAACCCTAGAAGAAATTATAAGTCAATTAAGTTCAAGCTCCTGCTGTCTGGATGTCCTACCCACACATTTCTTTAAGAAAGTCCTGCCTGTTATTGCTATTGATCTGTTCCAAATAGTAAACTCATCACTCACATCAGGCATTTTTCCCCAGGCTTTGAAAACAGCAGTTATCAAACCAATGCTAAAAAAGAACAATCTGGACAAATCACTACTGCAGAATTACAGGCCGATCTCCAACCTCCCATTCATCAGCAAAGTTATTGAAAAACTGTGTGTAAACAACTAAATAGTTTCCTCGTGATGGCCAACTGCTTTGACTCTTTCCAATCTGGTTTTCGTGCTCACCACAGCACGGAGACTGCCCTCGTAAAAGTATTCAATGACATCCATATAAATACGGACTGTGGGAGAACCATGGTGTTGGTTCTGTTGGACCTCAGTGCAGCTTTTGACACTGTCGACCATGACATATTACTGAATCGACTGGAGAGTTGGGTCGGACTCTCCGGTTCGGTGCTTGACTGGTTTGAATCTTACATAAAGAACAGGGATTTCTTTGTTTCAATTGGAAACTTCTCATCAAAGAGGTCAAAGGTCACATCTGGGGTACCCCAAGGTTCAGTCCTAGGACCCCTCTTATACAATATTTATATTCTCCCACTAGCTCAGGTTATAACAGGAAATAATATTAGCTACCATAACTATGCGGACGACACACAGCTCTACATTACAATGTCACCAGGTGACTCTGAACCCATCCAATCACTCAATAAATGCTTAGAACAGATAAATGTGTGGATGTGCCAAAACTTTCTCCAACTGAACAAAAACAAAACTGAAGCCATTATTTTTGGACCTAAAGGGGAACGATCTAGAGTCAATGCACAGCTTCAGTTATTACAACTAAAAACTAGCGATCAGGCCCGAAATCTGGGAGTAGTGATGGACTCGGACTTGAACCTCCAGAGCCACATAAAGACAGTTACAAAATCGGCCTTCTATCACCTGAAGAACATCTCCAGGATTAGAGGACTAATATCTCAGCCAGATCTAGAGAAACTCATTCATGCGTTTATCTTTAGTCGCATTGATTATTGTAACAGCGTCTTCACAGGCCTGTCCAACAAATCAATCAAACAGCTGCAGTTGATCCAGAACGCTGCTCCTCGCGTTCTCACTAGAACCAGGAAGATAGAGCACATAACACCAGTTTTAAAGTCCCTCCACTGGCTCCCTGTAACTCAAAGAATAGATTTTAAAATACTTTTGTTAGTTTACAAATCACTGAATGGTTTAGCACAACAATACATTAAAGATCTGCTATTGTTGTATCAACCTTCCCGACCTTTCAGGTCTTCTGGTTCTGGTCTGCTCTGCATCCCCAGAACCAGAACCAAAAGAGGAGAAGCAGCTTTCAGCATCTATGGACCAAAAATTTGGAACAAAGTTCCAGAAAACTGTAAAACAGCAGAAACCCTGACTTCCTTTAAATCTCAACTAAAAACACACCTGTTTAGAATTGTATTTGAAATTTAACATGTAACAATGTACTTTTTTTTTCTTTTTTTTTTTTTTTTTCCTGTGGTGGGCAACGGGGCCCGACGAATACCCGTGTTTAAACGGACGGCGGAGTCCGGCGGTAACAGGCGCTTAAATTCCGTGTCAAAAGGTTGTGATTACTTTTCCTGTTGTGGGCAATAGGGCCCGGCAAATACCTGTGTTTGAACGGACGGCGGAGTCCGGCGAAAACAGGCGCTTAAATTCCATGACATACCACTTGATATTTTATTCTATGTTGCATGACTTTGTGTTTTTGTGTTTATGATGTAAAGCACTTTGAAATGCCTTGTAGCTGAAATGTGCTATACAAATAAAATTTGATTTATTGATTGATTGATTGGTCAGTTTTGAATATTGGTAGTGCTTTCACACTTGTGGTAGCATGAGACGGACTCTACAACCCACACAAGTGGCTCAGGTAGTGCAGCTCGTCCAGGATGGCACGTCAATGCGAGCTGTGGCAAGAAGGTTTGCTGTGTCTCAGCGTAGTGTCCAGAGGCTGGAGGCGCTACCAGGAGACAGGCCAGTACACCAGGAGATGTGGAGGAGGCCGTAGGAGGGCAACAACCCAGCAGCAGGACCGCTACCTCCGCCTTTGTGCAAGGCGGAACAGGAGGAGCACTGCCAGAGCCCTGCAAAATGACCTCCAGCAGGCCACAAATGTGGATGTGTCTGCACAAACGGTTAGGAACCAACTCTAGGAGGATGGTATGAGAGCCCGACGTCCACAGATGGGGGTTGTGGTCACAGCCCAACACCGTGCAGGACGCTTGGTATTTGCCAGAGAACACCGGGATTGGCAAAGTCGCCACTGGCGCCTTATGCTCTTCACAGATGAAAGCAGGTTCACACTGAGCACATGTGACAGACATGACAGAGTCTGAAGATGCCGTGGAGAGCGGTCTGCTGCCTGCAACATCCTTCAGCATGACCAGTTTGGCAGTGGGTCAGTAATGGTGTGGGGTGACATTTCTTTGGAAATGTAGCAGAGGTAGCCTGACTGCCATTAGGTACCGAGATGAGATCCTCAGACCCCTGGTGAGACCATATGCTGGTGCGGTTGGCCCTGGGTTCCTCCTAATGCAGGACAACGCTAGACCTCATGTGGCTGGAGTGTGTCAGCAGTTCCTGCAAGATGAAGGCATTGAAGCTATGGACTGGCCAGCCCGTTCCCCAGACCTGAATCCGATTGAGCACATCTGGGACATCATGTCTCGCTCCATCCATCAACGTCACGTTGCACCACAGACTGTCCAGGAGTTGGCGGATGCTTTAGTCCAGGTCTGGGAGGAGATCCCTCAGGAGACCATACGCCACCTCATCAGGAGCATGCCCAGGCGTTGTAGGGAGGTCATAAAGGCACATGGAGGCCACACACAATACTGAGCCTCATTTTGACTTGTTTTAAGGACATTACATTAAAGTTGGATCAGCGTGTAGTGTTATTTCACTGTGATTTTGTGTGTGGCTCCAAATCCAGGCCCCCATTGGTTAATGAATTTGATTTCCATTGATGATTTTTGTGTGATTTTGTTGTCAGCACATTCAACTTTGTACAGGACAAAGTATTCAATGAGAATATTTAATTCATTCAGAACTAGGATGTGTTATTTGAGTGTTCCTTTAATTTTTTTGAGCAGTGTATATTAATATGATGCTGCTGTTGCTATTTTTCTAGAAGGCAGCTAACTTACATGAGCAACTTCAATGATTTTTTAAAATATTACTTTAATATTAATTAAATGATTTTGAACCTTCTAGCGTTGAAACTATATATTTGAATACAATTTGAGACTTTAGTTAACCAACTAGCTTAACTATCCAATGAAAAACCAGGACATTAGCCTACTGTTTAAAGCATTTTTAACTTTTATGTAATTTTAATCAACATTTAGGTAATTTTTACTGGCAGTTAATACCTAAAATGATTTAAATAATCATTTTCATCAGATAACCTTAAACAAAGGGAAGAACACAAATCATAACCATTGTATCAGTATGTGTAATTCCATGTTCAATGTATTAATGGTGGCTGCTGTTTTTGTTCAAGCTCATCTTCATGAAAGCAGTACAGTACAGTCCTCCAACAGAGAACATTAAAGCTGTAGTTTCTGCCTTAGGTTTTTATTGTAATTTGACGGAATGTGATAAAAGGCAGGGGAGAACGTGCTAGATGAGGCGACCACCTGTATAACATTCTTTTGAATGCTTTATTAAGCTGTTTTTGACTTAAATGATTCAACAGTTCCATTGTGTATTTTGATGAGGAAATCCCCAACCTTACTAAAAAACAATCTTGTATAGATTTCATAAGTCTTGAGAATGTATTATGTTTGATTTGATTCACCTCATTAATTTTCCAGATGAAAGCAGAGAAGGAACAGTGTGTTAAACTCACCTTTAGAAAATGTTAAACACCACATTCTGCCTGAGCTTCAGCTACTGTGCATCATTATGGATCATTGTGCAGTTTGAGTTGAATTCATTTTAAGCTCATTATACTGTCGATCCACAGCAGCGAGAGGATGAAAGCTACGCTGCTCTGATGTTAGGTGTGATAAATATTCCTTCCTCTCTCCAGGAGTCATGCATAATTCCAGAAGTGGAGCACAGAGTGAAGAAATATGAGCGGAGGAGGAAGTGTAGGCATGTTTATTTCAGGAGGCGAGTTATTTCTGCAGGACAGCTAAAGAGGAAATTACTTTCACCTGCTTTATTACTTTTATATACATTTTTTAGCTTCTTGTGTTATTAATTGCTGTCCATTTATTGGTAAGGAAAATAACAAAATTTACTCTGTCTAGTCCTGATTTCGTCACTTTTTAAAAAAAAACATGACCGTGAGCTAAAGAGAAGCCCAACAGATTCATTTCGGATCATTTTCAGTGTTTCAGTGTGGATTGGAACATTTCTGGAAATGGTCACGTGTGAACGCAGATGTCTCTAAAACTGACAATCTGTTTTAGAAAGAATGTTCTCACGTAGATAAGGTCCAAGGCCCTGTACATACAGAGAAGAGCACGGTATATTTTTGTAAACAAATAAGAAAAAACTATGTATCAACATGACAGGATGCAGCACCACAGAAAATGTTGTAGTATGTGTACCAGGCCATTCACAGATATACCTAAAACCGTTTCCATGTGGACTGGGCCTAAGTGTCCACCACCAACAATGTTATTCCATTTGAAACAACAGTCTGTCTTGTAGTTTACCTGCTTGTTTCCCAAGACAACAACAGGCAGCTGTGGCTCCACCCTCAGGAGGCGGTGCAGTTCAGCCTTAGCCAATGGGAGGCGGCTCCTGTCGGACGAGTCCACCACGTAGACGAGAATGTGGGTCCGTCTCAGGTAGTCCCCCCAGTACCGCCGCAGGTCCTCTCCACCACCAACTGCAGAGAAGAAACCTTTTCAACGTTATGCTGATGATTCTCAGTTTTACAAGTCTGATTAACCATAAAATATAAAGAAAAGGAAGGTTTCAGTGGCATAGTCAAAGTATGGACTCAAATGTGATTCATGAATATCATTGATTCTCAAAAATCTGGCAAACAAAGTGGTTCAATCATTAGTTTTAGGGGATAATTACTTTTCACTTAGATTGTAATATCTTTTTTTTGTCTCTAATAAACCATGATTTAAAACCTACTTTTTCTATTTACTCTGTTTATCATTGTCAAAAATTAATTAGTTTGATTTTTTGAAACAGTTAAGTGACAAAAAAAGCTCCATTGAGAGAAGAATATTTCTGCTGCATCTCTCATCCTGCTCCTACGGATGAGACAGAACAGAAAGGATGAGACAGAAACAGAAAGGATGTTTCTGTCGACATCCTTTATCGCTTCGGGTCCCACTTCAATAAATAAACGGACGGTTTGACAAGCAGAATTTTATAAGCTCCTATAAACAAATTGGCCACAGATTTATTCTATTTTTTTTTTCAAGAAGAATGAGATCCGATTTTTAATGAAGGAGGAAACGAGTTGAGGCGGCATTGTGCGGCATCCTCATGGGAAATTGGTTTGTAGAGGAAGATTTGGAGGGAAATTCCTCTATCTTTATGTAATATCTTGTTTTCCTCCAGAAGATTGGCCTTAAGATTCCGGTGTTCCACGTCTGATTGACTTTTTTTTCTTCTCCTTTCCAGAAGAAACTGCGTGGGTTTAATTGGGTACACCTGTCATTTATTCTTGTACAGCTTTGTTGAATGTATTAACAGAAATAGAGTGCAGTCATTCATTTGTCATTTCTTAAACATAACATCCTTAAAATCTTAAATTCATTTAAAAACACTCCCTGACAGCTCTCCTCTAAAACCCTTTAACAAAGTTTTTACCAGCAGTTCACTGATAATAATGAACTCTGCAGATGTTCAGTTCCACCAGGTGTTTGCTAATTGCAACTAGCTAGTCTGAAGGGGCCGAGTGTCACAGGGGAGAGGAACTCAGTGATGTAGAAGCTTGGAAGCTTAGAAATTGAAGGCAGAGCTAAGTCCACTCAGGCATTTTACACAGCTGAATAGTTGCCATGGAGATTAAAGTATTTCTCAAACATGCATGAAAGACTTAAAGCAACACTCCAGGTATGATTTTGATGGAGGAATAACTTCATTACTGTTGGGATTCTCTGTCTCCTCCCGCAAGTCCCCTCAGTTCCTCACTAGATGTCCTCAGGGAGCTGAGCCTCTCTGAGGCTCTCCCACACACCTGCAAGTAATCCCCTTTCATTAAGCGGTGCATAAGAAGAACCGGCGGCCGACCCTCCGACACCAGAGTGTTTGCCTACAGTATGTGGTAACTCTAGAACCTCAGAGTCTCAGGTCTAAGTCTAAGTCTTTGAGTCTTGAACTGATCCAAGTTTGTGCTCTGTCTCGCCAGGTGTAGCGCCCTGATCCCGGGCTTCCGGGCTTCGGAGAGATTCCCCTCAGCGGTGTCTACCCTGCGGCTGCCCAGACCGGTCCAGCTCCACCGCTACGTCCCCAGTCGCCTCCCCCTCTTGCATGTCCCTTTTCCCGGCTGGAGGTCCAGAACTAATTCCCCAAAGCAGAATTATTCTTGTTCTGAGCGCCTGCGTCTATACACAGTTGCATAATTTAAAATCAAAGTGAGCACACTGCTTTCATCTCCAGAGGGTGTACCTGCATTTGGTTCAGACAAGTTTCTAAAAACATGACAATTGCATAATGCAAATATCTGAAAAGTCAATTTTACATAATACGTCTTTTATGTTTGAAACAAGAATCTTCGATTTTGCACATAATGTTTGAGTTTTTTAAAACGTAATGATGGGGAAAACCCCTCCCAACCCCATTAGGGACCCCTTAAGGGTATACAAAAAAGGGATGGATGATAGGGAAACATCTTGGGAAACCAATGTTTTGTTGAGCCACAGACGTCTGTTGTACTTAAAACAGAGTAACGGTTAATGTTGACATCTAGCTATTGCTTTATTAAATGTTTTGTTTCATTCACACCATATTAGCATTCTTTTTTGGTTAATATGGTTGAAATTGAATTTAGAAAAATGAAAAATAAAAATGTTGAATTAGGATAATAATAAAACGCATGTCGTAGGCCCCTACTAAAGACATATTCATCAGAAAAATAAAGAAAAGAACAATCTTTTGGGCCTCCAAACAACCTTAGTCCTGGATTCCTGTCCCTGTAGGTGCTTTCTAAAGTCTGGCCCTGTTAGCTTCGGTATGATCTGACTCCAGATCAAACCACCGCCGCATGCTGCAGTACTCCACACACATCCCAATGTCACAGATTCAGATTCAAGCGAAGCAAAGTTTCACATCAACTGGAAGCTCTGATGTCTGCAGGCGCTCTGCGGTCAAACCCATCTGTCTTCATACGCTGCCATAACTTTTGGTCCCCACTGGCGAGCATCAATTAGAGGAGGTTGCTAGGAGACTGAGGCAGTCATGTACCTCAGGCTGATGTGATCTGGCAGCCGTAAATACCTGTTAACCAGATGTGGAGTCTGGACGTCCCTCTCAGCAGGGCACTCTCATTAGGATGCACACCCACACGTGCAACATGCAGCATATGACTGTGAAGGAGGTGGGAGTGTTTGTGGTGATGAAGGTCTCTGCAGAAGCTTGGCAAGCCTTGTAGTCACCCAGGGAGATGGTTAGCGTCCGCGGCTGCAGAAGTTCAGCTTGTTCCTGCTGATTGTTTGTTGTGTGGGCTTTGGCAGCCTGTGCTTCACTGGAGAACAAGCGCTAGATGAAAAATGCATGAATTATTACGAGCCTGTTTGAATGTTTATGGGATCTCCCAGCTCTGACTTTATGCCTGGAATTGGATCTAAAGTTCAGCTAATGTGAACTTTGACACATTCCTTGTATCTGAGTTTCCTTCCTCTAAGATGTTTCCAGTCTGTTGCGTATTGTAAACTGTTATCTAGGTGCAGTTTGCATGTTTCGACTCATTGAAGGACGGCAACGCTCATTCATTATTCTCCACGTTTTAAGAGTTTTAAGAATCAGAAAACCTAAACCAAAAACACTTAGTAAAGATTTTAGCCGAAATGGTGATTGAAGAATGGCTGAAATGATTAATTATGATTTTTACAGTAAACACAAATAATGTAGTAATTGATTAATCATTAACTGGTGTATGCAGAGTGAAAAAGGCAATTTGGTTAAAAAAAAAAAAAAAAACATATTCAGAGCAGTAATTACGCCAGAACCGTATATCAATATATACATTTTTTGCATTTAAGAAGAAAAATATTTTCTCTTTCTTGTATTTCCTACTCATGACTCCTGAAGTGACATAGTTTTTGTTTCACCCAGTTCAAATTCTAGAAAAAAAGGTTCCAATTTAGCACCTTTTGCTACCAAACTATTAATTGGTTAATCCATTAGCCCTTCACTGTTTTAGCAGCACATCCTGTGCTGTAAATGACTAATGTCACTAATGTCAATGCTGTTTCTACATTTTAGGTAATAAGGTGCTTATTTTCTTATTTAAAAAAGGAATTATATTATTTGTTGCATCTTCAACAGGTTAGGACAGATATACGGGCCAGACAAAACATGCTAAATAATTTTTTTGGCACAAAATAATTTTTACATAATGAAAATTTTATCTGGTCAATTGTGCCTATTTTGAGCTCCCTCCAGCATGAGCTGGTTTAGGGCTCTGTCACTTTAAATCCAAATAACCTGCTGCTGGGCGTGCCCCACAACTCAATGTTTATTACACTTGCAAATGAAAATGGCTGAAAACAGATGCATAATTATACAACTGTACAACTTTGAAAAGCATTAGCAGAGCCTCCTGCACAACCAACAAGAATGCAGCAAGTGGTTTCTGGAAAGAAAGTCAGCAATAAAACACTTGTCTTTTCCAGGAGCCATTGTACAGCACATACAACTAAATGTGCTGCCTCCACTTGGATTACTAGGGTAGGGTTTTGCTGGGGTTGGAAGGTAATGGCAAGGTGTCTGGTGATTTGTGATTTTTGAAAAGGCTAATTTTCCAGATACCAAAACAAATAGTTATTGTCAAAAGGCTGGATGTTTTTTCAAGACAGTGTTCTGTTTTTAGAAGCAGTAGAAACCCAAATGGAAGAAAAAAACATAAAAATCTGGATTTTGTATGACATGCCCTCTTTAACACGCAAAACCATGAAAAGTTTTGAATCTACAGTCCAGTTCTTACTCTACTGGTTTAATTGAATTAATTCGTATTTAGGTTTTTGTTGAGTTGGTATATCAAGATTTCTGTGATTTTGGTTTTTAAAAATGGCATTTTTTGGCACGCAAGTACTTTTGAGATAACAAGTTTGACCCACATGACCAAAGGTTTGGACAGCCCTGCTCTAATGCATCATTTGAAGGTGATAACTTCCATACAGGTTGCAGGATTTTCTCCGAGATGAACCACCTCCTAACTTGGCTCTGCATCGGTGTCACATACACAATGCTCAGCCTCTGAAGCGCTCTGAGTGGGTGACGGCTTGGGCTTCTCTCATTGAGATGAGAAACTGATTAGATGTTCAGATCATGAATAAATCAGTCGCACAGCATGACGCACTCCTCAAACTCAATCTCAGGCCTCAGGATTTCATGCTCCCATCATTACTGAATGGAGTCATTATTTTATTTCTGCTGCCTTTCAGTACAGCTACATTTATCAGGTTTTAAAATGCTATTTGAGAATCAGACTTAGCCTAACTGGGGCTGTTTTAGTCGTTGATCAAATAAAGGCCCCTGCTGTTCAGAACCGAGGGGTAATTTCTGCCTTTCATGCTCTTAAAACAGAAATCCACACAGAAAGGGATGAAAGGAGACCTACTCTCCAGAAAGTCGAGCTGACAGCTGGGCGCATCCAGGCTCATAAAGTTGAAGCCGCGGGTGGGCCGGTATCGGCCCCTTTTGGCTGCCGAATCCCCGGGGGTCAAACCCTGCAGCATGCTGCTCTTCCCGGCTCCATCCAGGCCCAGAACCAGAACCTGCCGCTTCTCGCGCTCCTCTTCCTCCTGTGGGTGGAGTCGGAGAAATCAGATTAAACACGTTCATTAGTAAACCCCTGAGCGGGGGGATGTATGGTGGGGGAAGATGAGATTAAAATCTTAATGTTTGTATATCAATTAGGCTTTTCAAATCATGGCGGATGGATGGATGGATGGATGGTTGGATGGATGGATGGATGGATGGATGGATGGATGGATGGATGGATGGATGGATGGATGGATGGATGGATGGATGGATGGATGGATGG
>VMRN01000340.1:0-67739 GCA_010277015.1 Poeciliopsis turrubarensis
AACATCTACAAAGTGGATTCTTCTCTGCTGCCTTTTTTTTTTTTTTTTCCCTCCATGAATAAGGAAGGAAAAGGAGGGGTATGTGGCCCTGAACCTGACAATTTGGATGATGTAGTTGCATAGCAACAGACAGCAGCCAAGTACCTAAAAAGCAAAAAAAAAAAAAAAAAAAAAAAAAAACAAAAAGGGAAAGCAATTTTTGGCTTGTTAAATATTCCCTGCCTCCCAGGACAACACCCAAAGCGGAATGCATCTCCATAGAACCAGATTTAAAAATGCAGCTTCAAAAAAAACCCAAAAAAAACAACAAAAAAAAACATCCACAGCACACAAGGCCAGAGGAAGACAAAACCAACATTTTTATCCACCTTTCCAGCAAGTCTTGTAACAATCAATCTCAAGCATTTTATAAAAGTATAATTTGACCTTTAATTCATTGGCACCTGAAGGAAAGATTAGCAAAAACATAAAGCCATCTCTCATTGCAGCATCAACATGAAAGATTGTGAAAGAGCCAAGGTTTGGTGTGAGCAGTTTTCTTCTGTGGTGGAATAATTCAATGTTTGAAAAACCTCTGAGGTCCAGCTGTACCTCAAAATGCTCCTCGGACCTGCAGCGTCGAGGCTCAGTCTGCTGGACTTCAGCTGCGGCTGGTTTCATCCAAAGACCTCAAAATCAAACATATTTGATTCACACATTGGCGTCCGAACGCTGCCAATGTGGGTGTTTTAATGGAAAATACCAGGGCGATAATTGCTGTTGCGCATCTGCCACCAAAATACACGTGACTGAGGTGTTTTTCAGTGGCATGCTTTCATGTTATTTTTTTCTTGATATTTCTACAAAGCCCTAATTAATAATCCGGAATTCAGTGAGGTCTCATTCCTTTCACCTTTACCTCCATTGTAATCTTCTACAGGAGATGGAGAAAAAAAATGGGATTAATTGGGTTAATTTTTTTTAACCTGTCAAAATCTCTGTGATCAAAATTCAACATCTCCACCATAGCTGTCACTGGTGACCTTTTCAACAGCAAGTCTGTGAGGAACGATCACACCGATCAATCTCACAGTTTTCTACCCAATGCTGGCTCAAAACCTCCCAACTTTTGCCCCGGCCACAAGTGGAAAAACCCAACGTTTCTATGCCACACGACAGAATGTTCAATACGAATAAAAAAAAACAAAACAAAACAAAACAGGTATGTTTCTCAGCTAGCATCCCCGTCCACTCACAAAGCCCACTATGTTAACATTTGATCCAATAAGCCCCACGCAACACACCGGAGAATTTGCATCTGAAATGCCAGCCGGGCGTCCGCGGGCTGATGACACATGGCGCGGATCAAAGTCGAGGCGTTTTGTCGTATGACGGATCAGCACTGAAGCAACTTCCCCTCCACCTCCCGTGAATGTATTAACATTTCAGGCGCGACTCCTCAATCTGCCGTCGCGCGCGGGGCGGACGCTTGTGTCGTGAATTTTCCAATAATAAAGCTGGAAGCTTCTGTGCTTGTTTGTTGTCTTTAAAGTCAGCTGTGCGTTCATCTAGAGATGATCGAAAATAAACAAACAAACTCCCCCCATCCCCCCCGCCTAAAGGACAAATACAACTCTACTTTTATTAAACAGCTTCAGTGCATAATACCCCAGCATTACCTGTTATTGAATTATACATCAAAACAGACCTTAACCCCCCCCCACTCCCCCTTACTCCCGCCTCCTCTTTCTTAAACCGGTTTGTGTTGAATCCGTATTGGCGCTGAATGAAATCAAATCAAAGCCGCGTGCCTCCAAAAGCTTTTGCCAACTTTGCAGCCCCTCCCTCGCTTCTCCCGCCATCTGCAGCCGCAGCTATCAAGCTTTCCTTTTTGCACATGAATAGCGCGCGGTTGCTCCGGGACGGATCATAAGCGACTCGCCGTTGATCTCGCCACCAGTATTTCTCTCGCAGGGCCGTGAATAATAGATAGAGGAGCTGACCATGGATAATGCGTCTTTCATTGAGGACGTCGCTCCGAGCCGCACGCGCGGCGTCTGAGAGAATGCTAACAAGGAGCGCCCCCCCCCCCCCCCCCCCCCTCAGCCCCACCCAAACCCTGCCTTTCTTTTTCCCTTTTTCTTATTTTGTCAAAGCTGCAGAGTGTTCACTTTCTCTGTTGGCTCTCATGCATTTATTAATAGAGTTCTTTTTCAAAAAAAAAAAAAAAAAAAAAAAAAACATCTCCTCTGGATAAGATGGATAACGCGGCTCTTTTATCAGTCCCGCTCCCTTCGCAGACGCGCATACAGTACGATACGGCGCTGACAGTGATGAGCTGTGAAATCGGATGGGAGGGCTTTATTTTTTCATTTATTTATTTATTTATTTTTTCTGGGAGGGTTTTTTTTTTGGGGGGGGGGGGGGGGCTATGGGGCGGGGGTGCGGTTTCGTGGAGCCTTCCTTTCAACACATAAATTTGGGTCACAGAATAGATTATCGCCCCACACATGTCACCCTGACACTGATAGACGCGCGCGGTTCCACACCACTCATAAATTACACATGCGTTCATGAGAATGAATGCGCTGTTTAAACCGGTAAGCGGCCGCGGCGCGACGCAGACTGCACTTTGCGCCGCAAGCTTCTGCTGGCTAGAGTTAGTGTCAGTATTGCGCTTAGATCTGTCGGCCGGTGCCAGAAAACTTCATCAGGCTTCACGTCTCAGCATTTGTTTGCGTTTACAAAAATGAAAACAACCCCCCCCCCCAAAAAAAAACGACCGGCGTGCTTTTTAGTATGACCTGTTATTTGGATTATTGGGTCCGTCGGATTATTTGGATTAGCGTCGGAGAGCCGAGCTGTGGACTTTAGAGGCCGAATCAAACAGGAGCCCTGTGGAAAAGTAAAGAGAGAAAACGCTGTCACAAGGAGAAGCACTCTCTGGGAAGAATCCACCATGTTTGAAGTCAATGACAGCTTTTGGGGATTTGGTGCAGACTCGAGGTCTTTCTTTCCACCCTCTCACATAAAGATGAGTGTTTGCTACGTCTGTGCGTGTGTGTGTGTGTGTGTGTGTGTGGTTGAATGTGACAAAGACATACAGAATGCCTTCAGTTACCCTTGAAAGCCAGAGCTGCTGTCTTTATCACAGATTAAAAACTCCCTTTTTCCGATTAGTGTCACTGCGCCTCAGCGTTCTAATGACGAGTTTGAATTCATCTTTGTTTTATAATGGCCCGTATGAATGAGCGGGAGAATCCGCATCACGCTTCTGGGATTTGACTCAAGGGTACAAACCAGGAGTTACTTGCCTGGCGAAAGTATTCGTGATGTTTTCCTTGAAAAGAAAATGCGCGTACATATATCTATGTATGTGCTCATCTAAACTTTGTAGCTCTTGCTGCTCCGGCTACTCAGTTTCAAACAGGTTTCCTTCCAGATTGCCCTCCATTCGTCTTGCATGTCAAATTTGTCTTCATTTCTTGCCGCGTCAAGATCGTACATGTCCTCAAACGGCCAATTGTTGCAGCAATTATTGATAAAACTATGTAATAACAAACCGCAGACATATTCTGGTTTTCTCTTTGCTTTCATTTAGAACGCCTTAAAATATAAACATCGTTTTACCATCTTCTCACTTTGGTGTAATTTGGTGCGGCACAAATAAAAACTCATTTGATTTGACTGATGAAATAATATCGAAGCATAAAACTATGATCTTAAAACTTTATGAGAAAGCTTTAAATTGGACACCTGCATTCTAAACTCCTGCTTTCTTTCTCTTTTTTAGTTTTACCTCTATTTTATTTATTTTTTTTTTTTTTTTACTGTTCGCCACAATTTTAGTTTTTTTTGGTGTTTTTTTTTTTGTAAAGCTAGTTGTGTTGGAATGGCAGGAAATCATGTTTGAATAAAAGTCTAGATTCAAGTGAACATTTACTACCTCCCTTAATCTATGTCTGGTTGTGTGGTCGCTGATGAATATGTTCAGTAGCAATTGGTGTGGAGTGCTGTCCACCTTGGACACACCCAGTGGACACACCCACTCCAAGCATTTTGACCCTGAGTAGAACAATGCAGCCGTGCAGCATCTGTTGTATTGTCAGGTAAATGTCTAGACTCATATGACTAATTCATGGTTTCCTTTTAAACTTCCACCAAAGTCCCACTTCAGACTGGACAGGAATGACCATAAAGACGAGCAAACAGAGAAGAACTGTGACAGAGAGATTTACCAGCCGAGTAATTAGCGCTAGCCAAGCGAGCTCATGAGTGAGCCCGACGGCTTCACCACCTTTGCCACCGCAGGCGTTTGACCGAACCAGAATCGTCTTACAAAGTTGACCCTAAGTTCACTTTTTTGGAACGCTAGCTCCGGTTCTGAAAACGGCGTTTCGTTCCAGCTACAACGTTCTGCAGGAAGGACACCGGGTCTCTGCTTTCACTGCAGACAGAGCATCTAGCTGCATTTCTATACCATGAGCAGATTTCCAAATTGGTAGGTAGAGGCTGCCAATCCCCTTAGTGATGCTCTACTGGGGATTTTCTTCTTCTTTTTTTTTTTTTTTTTTGTATGTTTGTCTCTTTATAAAAAGTATAGTGCCATAAATCCCGAACCACGATTCATGTGTCAGTAAGGATGTTCGGGATCCTCTTTAGTTCTGTTCTACATTTCCCTTCCTGGTAAAAGGCTTTGCAGGAGATCTCTTGGCATTCCCTTTTCTCTCTTTTCCTCTTCCCCTGGCTCGCCTGTGAGGCAGCTGTGTTTGTCTTCGCTTTAGGTGACAGACAGGAGGTCCACCCCTCTCACCCCCACACCTCTCGCCTCCTCTCCCCGTTGGAGCTCGTCAGGGGGATTAGCGCGTCGTTTCCCAGGTAAAACAAGCCGCATCAATGGAGGCCCGTGGAAAAAAAAAAGGAAGGAAACGACGGAGACTCGCGCGCCGGCGAGCGTTTTTTTATGCAGCCCTCCGTGAGTTCATCGCATCGACATCAATCGGCGAAACCCTTCACGGATTCACCTCCTCCTCCCACGAAATGAAGGGACGGAGCCCGATCTTTATGAGTTGAATGCTGGGGGAGTAGAGAAGCGCAAGGAGAGAGGAGGGAAAGTGAGGATGACAGTGTCCTCCCACACGGTCTGGCTTTTAGCTGGTGGGAGGAAGAGAATATGGGAAAGCTGGTCTATTTCCATCTGAAGGGAACCGCGTCCTCCGTTATCTCCGTTGTTTTCACTCTAAACAATATTTCATCGTGAAAGGTCAACCAACGCGCTCGCCGTTCGTTAGCATCCAACCGTCGTTAGCATTTGCTGTTTGCAGATGCCGAGAAAGCCTTATCAGTGTTTTCCTTTATTCTTGCTGATATCAGCTGCCCGGGCTCCCCTTCTCCTCCACTGCGCACACGCACACACACACGCGCGCGCACACAAACACTGTTATCGCTGCTATCTGGTGTTTAGCCAACTCAGAGCTAATCCAGTGTGAACCCACTCCCTGGCTTGTGCTCAGCAGTTTGCAAACAGATTTGAAGGAAACACACACACACACACACACACGCACACACACGCACACGCACACAGGAGGAGAATGGGAGACAGGGAGTTTTGGCCCCAGAGCAGGGAACATCATGCTCCAGTAATGTGATGCCGGGGCAACACTGTGGCACAGTAGTGTGGCATTAGCATAAATGATCATCTCAGCGCAGGGAGGCGGGAACGCGGTGCAGATATTTGGAGCCGTCCACATGCGATGGCGATCTCACACACACACACACACGCACACGCACACACACACACACACACACACACACACACACACAGAATAATTAATCACAAACTGTTTATCGACACATAAGCAACTCTTTCAATTGAAAAACCCGTTTTGCTGCTAAATTGTTGAATAAATAGACATATAAGCTCAACAACAAAGAGTTTCAGGAACCCGTGATGATTAATGGAATTGATTTGAAAAAAAGATACATGGTTGGAAACATGTGGGTTGGTATCAACATTGTGGACGTTTGTTCAAGCTGCAACATGTTTAGCATTCGGATGCGATTTTAGGCCAGAAAAGCTTCACTGAGAGGCTAACTCCTTTTATCACAACTTTCACGCAAGAGTAATATTTTCCATCGTCCCATCAAATAATACTCTGAAGCAAATCCGCTTTGGCCCAAGAGATCTGGCTTCATCGTCAATTGCTGTTTGAGGATGTCGCGTGTGCAGCAGATTTACAGGCGTACCAGAAACAGGAGACAAAGGTTCCGTCTCTGGACTTTTGTGTGTTTAAAAACAGGAGACAAAGGTTCCGTCTCTGGACTTTTGTGTGTTTAAAAAAAAAAAAAAAAATTGCTAAGTTGCCTTAAAATTTTTAACAAGTTAAAATCAACATAATTAATTACTCAAAATCAATACAGTAATCCCTTTAGCTGTCACCCTGAAACCACTTTTTCATGCTTTATAAGTTTTCTAAAGGTCTGAACAACATAAATGCTTCTAAATGATCTTTTTTTTAAGTCTCATAATTTTAATTAATTATAACTCTTTTTGATTCAAAGCTTTTTACAGAACAATCTTCCAAGGTGGCAACGTAGCTAGCTGTTAATTTGGAAAAATTTTGCATTTTTGACAGATTTGGCCATTTTTAAACTCTTTTTTTTTTTTTTTTTAAGTCTTGTCTGTGACTTTATGTCAGCTGCACTCAAAGAAAGCTGTTGGCCTAACTTGTGTGTAAAAATCACATCTTCTTTTAGTAGAGCTTACCAAACTGTGCTACAGGCTGCGGATAAATCTGAGCTTACTGTGATAACTGAAGCACCTTTTCTTTTTCTTTTTTTTTTAATGTTGAGAGTGTCCTGGCTGCTGCAGCTCCATGTTTTGTGCTGCTGGTGAAGGGGAACATCTGCTAAAACTGCTGCAAGGTAAAGAGCTGAGCTGATGGACCAAACGGTTGGCCAGAAGCGCACCAAGTCGAATTGTCAAGGAGTTGCATCAGAAAAGTTAAGAGACAAGCTAAAGTTAGCTGAGCGCTTTAGCACACTGCTAGCTTTTAGCAGTTTGCAAAAGGGAACAAATAACTTATATGGGAAATTCATGTGTGCTTGGTTGCAGTAAACTTGCTCAGAAGTTTAAAAAGAAATGTAAAACAGCACTTTAAGGCTCACGTAAACCGTATGACTCATTAAAATAGACGTGAGGAACTTGGCGGTTCGTATGACTTTTAGCTCTTCCGCTACGCTCACAAGTTCTCCTGCTTTCCAGCTTCACACCATCCGCACTCTGTCTCCGGTTGTCTCAGGAGGCCTAGTTAGATAAGACTGCCTGGGCTATAAGCAACAAAGAGCCCACAGAGAAGAGTCTGACGCTCAGAAGCATTCAGCAAGTGTAAAGTACAACTGCAAAGACATGAACACGCGCATACACTACGTGGGTGACAAACACAGACGAGCCTTTTTTCTTGTCTGAACCCTCCTCACCCTGTCTCTTCCTCCTCCTCCTCCTCCTTCCCTCTGGAAAGTTTCTATTTGTGGAATCCCCTGAGAACTGTGGATCATTATGATATTATTATTATTTCTTTTTCCTCAGTCAGACTGGGTCAATATGAGCTAGTGCTTACAGTGCTTTCTTGATTTTGTTGCTTGAAGTTTATTTATGACAGTGATGGACAGATTCAAACCATCTGACACGTCAGATTAAAGGAAGTTTTTTTTTTTTTTTTTTTTTCCCCCCCGGCTCTGTTGTGTGGAGTATTTGTGAGCAGTCAGCATTAAAGCTGTGAATCTTGAGTGACCTCGAGATTCTATTCAGAGTTTGATGGATGTTTAGATGCATCTTTATGCGTCGCAGCCTCTTTTATGACAATTCCTATTGTAACCTCTTGGATCCACTGACACACACAGCAAATTAAGTGTGAAAAAACATTTTCCTTTCAAAAACAGTGGACTGTACAGCATATTTGTGAGTGTGAAATGAAAAGAGTGATGAGAGAGTGAGTTGAGATGTTTTTATTACTCGGGTTTCAGGATCAGAATTGTTGACCTGCACAACCACGGTTCCTCATTGGGTACGGTTCAGACAGAGGCGACGAGTCCAAAACCAACTTAAAGGTTTTGGACTCAAGTTGGCCAATACACACCAGAACAAGTAGGTCATGTTGCTCATTAGGATAAAATGCAAGTGTTTATCACCTTAGATGTGGAGGGTAAAGAGGCGAGCTTACAAACTTAACCGTGGGGCGGAATCGCCTTGCTGTGGGAGTGTTTAGTGGCAGGAGGAACTGGTTGATTTCGCAAATCAGATCACACAATAAAGAAAGGAAGTTGGTGCTTTTGCACCACAGGTCTTCCAAATGAACCATAACCCAAAGCTTAAATGCAAATCAGCTGCGAAGTCGCACCAGGGCAACAAAGACGATGTTTAGGAGTGGGCATGCCAAAGGTCATGACACAGTGACATCACTTCGGTTTCGGGAAAATCAAACAAAGGTTCTGCAAACTGCTGTTGTGTCGTCGTTAGGGCTGGAGGATAACAGCAGTAACGATATCTACCACAATAGATGCGTGATCAATAGTAATAGGGAATACGCCTGATGGAACTCCAATCAATAACCGCACGGCATTTTGGGGGATGTAGGCACAGGAAAGGCTGAACCTATTACAGCTAGCTAAGCAAGCTTGGAGGCATCAAACTCAGTCACTCTTTGGTTTCCTAGCAACGACCTGTTGCGCAACAAGTGCAACAGCAGTTTCATGTTGTACTTATCTCGTGTCGTGACACATTTTTCCAGCCCTACTCATTATATTAAAAAACACGCAAATACGATAAATAAATAACGGCCCAAGTCACAGTACCCCCCGTTAGGGATGCTGCTGCCACATTTCTGACTTGAATTGTGGCCAACCGTTGGACACTGATCAATGCAATCCACCTCGGGCCTGGCGAGACACTGGCCCATGTGTAGGACCTGGGCGCAGACACAGGGGCCTCCTCAGACGGCCGGCGGCTCATGCATCACAGCGCAGCTGATTTGCCCCATGGCCTGACACTCGCTGTCCACTCCAATCATTTGAAGGGGCCGCGGCCGGCCCGTTGGGGTCCGCTTGTCTGCTCCCGAGTGTTCACGTGGACTGGATTTGTCTAGATATCGGCGTTTTTTGTTTTTTTTTTGTTGTTGTTTTTTTTTTCAATTCTGCTTTCAGAAGCATTGTTTGTCACTACATTTAAAGTGTTAAGCCAAGGGGAAAAAAAAAAAAAAGAAAAAGAAAAAGCTGAAGGCAACAAGATGAAAGGGGGAAATAAAAGTGTGTCACGGATTTTGACCGGGTTGCATGCTGTCTGTTTCTTTTTTCGCTCTCTCTTAGAAGGAGGTCACTTTGGGCAAGCACTTTGAAAACTCTACAAGGCCTTTGAGAGAGCTACCCTGGCCTGAAACACATATCTGCTTATAAATAGTCATTTGCCCCAAGCTTTGAGCAATTCTGTTGGAAAACTGAGGTTAACAACTTGTTGTTATCTCACTAAAGACATCCTAGCATTTCTCCAGAAGCACTTGTGCAGTTCCTTAATTTTTCCACTTTAGGTTTTCCACCTTTTTCATATTACACCTACAAACAGCAATGGATTTTATTTGGATTCTAAGAAATAGACACAAGATATTGCAGAGTTTTAAAGTGGAAGGAACCATTTTTGACATTTGACTGTGTAAAAACTTTTGAACACCAATCTTTGATGCAGAACAGCTTCGAGTTCTTCTAGGCGTGGCTCTTCCATCTTGATCAGGTCACACTGGGAGCATCTCTTGGTCACTGTTTTCAAGTCTTTTCGGTTGGATTTTCTGAAATCTAACATTTGCCCTGTATTTAGGCTCGTCCATCGTCCTTTCAACTCTCTGGATGTAGATATTTTCATCTCGTCCAGAGTTGCCATGGTTCTGTTGGCTGTGTCGAGTGATTCAAAGTGTCCTATTGTGCTTCCTTGAACAGGTTAGCATCGGTCTGTGGGCTACACAAAACATATTCAGAAAATTTTTTGCACAAAACCATTATTAGATAATGTTATTCTTAGCCAAACCCAATGTTTACATTCGCTCATGAAAACGGCTACAAACGGATGCGCAGTTATACAACAGTGCATCTTTGAAAAGCAGAAGTAGAGCCTCCTGCTCAACGAACAAGAATGCAGCAAAGGGTTTCTGAATGATCAGTCAACAAAAAACTCTTGTCTTTTCTAGCAGCCATCATACAGCACATACAGCTGACCAAACATGCTGGAGCTCAGCTGGGGTTGCTAGGTAACGACTCAGTGCCTCTCCAGTGCGACTTGACAATCAGGAGGTTTTTTGTTTCTAAACAACTTGTTTTCAAGACACCAAAAAACATCAACTTAGTGCCACAACATAGTTGAGTTTATCTTTGGTCTTGTTTTGTTTTTTAAGCGCGTTGGCTGTTTCTAGGTTAGTATAAACCCAAATGAAAGTACAAAAATGTGTAAAATGTTAGATTAGGAGGACTGCCATGCCTTTGTCCAATTAACTACTTCAGTGAATGAACAAACAAACAGATTCAAACGTAACCCTTCTTTAAATTTCTCACCAACTTTCTCTCTGTTCCTTTGTGTTCTTGGTTCTGTCAGTGCACTAATGTTCTTTCACAAATGTCAGAGTCCTTCACAACGCAGCCGCATTTATACTAGGGAACCTGCGGGGAAGGCAGCAAAATACATAATGCATAGCCACAATTTTCCATCTTCTAATTGTTAAGTATTTTGAAAGTCATGCATCCGTGTCCCATCCACTTCATATCACATGAAATCAAAGTGGAATCCATTCAAGTCTGCGGCTGCGTTTGCCTCTAAGCTCCCCCATCGAAAAGATCTGAGGCTCGAACCGCCTCGCCTGCACATGGTTATAATTTGCGACAGACTGATAGTTTTAAATTGTTTAACCGTCAGGATTTCAAATTAGACCTCAAGACAGAAAGAAGAGCCTTCAGAGGCGGAGCGAACTTCCCTTATGGATACAGTACGAGCGAAAGATTGACTGTAGGAGAGCGAAGCATGCAGTCTGGGATGTAAGGACAGATTTAAGATAAAAACCAGATGGAGGCAAATAAACTTATGCTCCTTCTGAGTCGGCTCTCTGCTATTTTGGGATTGTGTGGGGGTGGGAGGTGGTCCGACTTGGCAAGTGTAAATACACAGGCTAGTATAAGCATCGGGTCTCTCCACTTAAAGGGGGAGGTATAGGGTCTGGCACATGTTCAGTGTGGTGACCCACTTTTCTTTGCATCTGGACCTGATAAGTTTCCTCCCCAACAGCACCGGGAAGAAAGGAGGTCCAGACCGGTATCGCTGTCCTCCACACGTACACTGATCTGTAGACTCGACATCCACAGCTTAGATTTATTTTCATAATCCCCACCTATAAGAAAAATGTAAACGTGTGAATCAAAATGCGTCGATGTTTATTGCCGCGCCGTTGCTTTTCCACTTAGTGGAGAATCCCGTGGTGCTGAAACCTTGGCATCTTCAAGTAATGATTAGCACTCTTTTGCACCTGTGCTTATTGTTCTGTCGTCTGCTTTTTCCAAGACCAACAATTAGGTGCTGGCAAAGTGTGGCCTTGAGCCGCGGAAGGCAATATGAGAGGCTCTGTTACTTTCATTTTCCTCTCACGCTGGTTGTACTCATTGGTATTTTGCCAATACTAATAGAAATTCGTCAAGCTGTAGATAAAAAGCTTTCTGACTGTCAACAAACACAACAAGACAGATCATTTGTATTTTGAATGGAGGAATTAGTCTTGCTTTATTTTCAGTTTAAGCTTTGATGTGTTTTTTTTTTTCACCTTTAACACGTAACCAAATCAGAGAATTTCCCAATGGCGACTTTATGTTTTTCACAGCACAGAATTAAACTCCACGTTCCATTTATGTAGAGCACGAAGTGCTCAGATCAATTGAGCCATTTATAGAATGAAGTTCTAGAATTTGGAAACAAAACGTCCGAACTATTAAACTGGATGTTCTGTGTTGAAATATTTTGAAACCTCGGGGGTTTCATGATCTGCGTGCTAAATTTCAGGGCTCAGCTTAGCTTAACTTAGCTTAGCTTCGTCCAAATATCTGACACTCAATTCAAGTCTCGTACCATTATCAAAATGAAACACGGAAAACTCAAGCTGTGGCCGCTATGCTTCGTTAATCTGGGTGAATCCTTGACAAAAAAAAAAAGCGTCAGCCGTTTAGTTTCTTTCAGTTTATTCAAGTAAAAGCAATTTACGAGAATTGTCACAGCAAAGCAATTTACAAGGTGAAAAAGTTCAGATTCATATCCAGAAAAGCTTTCTCACCGTACATTTTGGCCAGTGCACATTGAGGATCAGAAGGAGATTAAAGTGACTTTGTTGTCGTTGTTGCCGCTAAAAGAGAAAACTAGAAAGAGTAACAAGACAGTGAATACAATGGTAGTTCAAATAACTAATCATTACAACCGTTTGCCCTTGAAGGAGATGGACTAAACCAACAGGAGACCCAACCAGGTCACAATCCTGTCCACTGAGGACAAGAAACCGAGGCAATGCAGGCTCACCAAGTTTGGACGGTGGCAAAAACCTCCTGTTGGCCCAAGTATGGGAACCAACTGGAATTGTGTAGGAAGGCAACGCAATTCCAGGGGAATAGAACCAGAATAACGAGGTGAACCTCATAAAGTGGACTGGCAAGGGCAAAATCAGATCAATCCAGCGTAATCATGCAAACAAATTTAAATTAAATTTCATACATTTCTGACAGATTAAATCTGTCTGAAGGAAATCCACTGTCCTACTATGCATGAGCGGACTTATTCTTTATAGTAGATGAACTGGAAACCTGCTGTGAAGAACAGAAAGTTTCAGAAGACAATCCAGACCAGAGCTTTAAACGCCCAGAACGTCTTCAGACGGCGTCTTATTGAGTCAGCGGCATTAAAGAGACAGACAGACCCTGCTGGGCTTTATTGTAGCTTGTGATGAAGTGTCTTTGTTCTCCAACCCTCACAGAAGCAATACACGTTCACCTCAGGACGAACACGTCATGTTTCTTTCGAGACAGTGTTCCGATACCGCACAAGGTCTCCGAGGAGCCACGGGAACATTAGCCTGATGTATTTGTTTCTCTATTAGTATTGATCCGTGTTAAGTGTCAATTCAGGCACTTGGGAGAAATGATCCGGCGCATGGCTTCGGGGAGCACGAGGAAAGCAGTCGGTCAATGCAAACAAGGACATCAAGCAAGCACCAAAGCCTCCGCTTTGGTAGGAAACCTAAACTGCGGTAGAAGACTGCAGCACAGCGCGTCCGCAGACACAACCACGCTGCGAGGCACGCCGAAAGCTTCCCTCCAACAAACACACACCTTCTCCCCTCCCCCCCCCGCCACCCCCCCCCCCCCCCTCTCCCCCCCCCCCCCCCCCCCCCCCAATCCACCCCCCCCATAGCCGAAAGCCAGAGCAGACTGATAAGCAGGCAGCCAGAGACGAACTAATCCTCCCACAGTGAGAGACGCTTCGGATGGCGCGTGATGGAAATCAAACCGAACTGACAGACGAAGGCAGGATGAGCCAGGAGCAGAGGGTAGAAGTGAGGCGAGGATACAGATTAGCAGAAGAAAAAAAAAAAAAAAAGGTGAGGACGAAATGCGATCAAATGAAAAAGAGGGTCGGTTATAAAAAAAATTTTCTACTTAATCCTCTTCCTCCTCCTCAGATATTGCCTTCGTATTTTTTTTTGTGTGTGTTTTTTTTTTTTTTTTTTTTGTCGTTTCGATAAATGTGCAACCAAGCCTCCCAACCAGTTTGCCTGCTCAACCATCTCCTCATCATTCCCACCCATCCTCTCCTGCCTCCCTCCCCACCCCACCACCTCATCTCTCTCCTCCTTTCTCAGTCTCTCTCTCTCTTTCTCTCTCTCTCTCTGTCTCTCCGTCTGACTGAGGCGGATGTAGGTCAGTGCGTCTGGAGCCTGTCTGGAGCTGCAGAGAGCGTCAGAGCCCTCTCCGCCTTCGCGCCCTGGCTGCGGACGACTTTCTCCGGGCTACCGGAGGACAAGAACCGGCGCCGACTGACCCGACGTGCCCTGCGGGAAAGGATGTGCCATCCACGAGGGCGAAGGGGGTGTCAGGGGAGGGTGGTGTGTTTACTTTTGAGAAGCTTAGCCAGTATATGTTATTTGCATGTGTGCTGCAGATGCAAATGAATGAGGATGGAGAGGCAGAGTGGCGGTACAGACTGAGCAGGTTAAGAGGAGATGGGCATTAAAGTCGTCGCTACGAGAGGTTTTCTGGTAAAACGTTCGTGTGACGCCATCGTACCCCCTCTTCTTCCAACACACACACACACGCACGCCTTCAATGCACTGCTCTCCTACCGCCTTCCATCCCATCCACATTCAGAATCTAACCTAATCATCACGAAGCCATTATGTTTCTTCCCCAGATCCTGTACGGTCGCATCTGCAGCCGTCGCCGTTTTTTTTTTGTTTGTTTGTTTGTTTGTTTTGTTTTTTGTTTTCTTTTCTATTTTTTCATTTTTCATTTTTTTTTTTTTTTTTTTTTGCACAGAAAGACAAAACCCCGGCGACCAAAATCCAAACTCCAGGACGAAGAGAAGTGTGGCGTTCAGTCTTTCGTCTCCTACGGTACACTTCCTTCACCGGGTCTCTCCATGCGGCGTCCCCCCCGTCCGGCAGACGTCCCGTTGCCCCCCAAAAAAGGCTGAACGTCCAAAGTCTCCTCCGGCGTCCTCCGTCGACCGTAAAGACTTCTGCGTTTCCGATCCCTTCTCCGTCGTCTCCCTTCTCTGGCTTTTAGACAATGCCCGTCAAAGAAACACTGAACAATGTTTCAGAGTGCAGCTGCTGCGAGGCTGTCTGACTGGAGTGTGTGTGTTGTGAGGGAGTTTCCGTGTGTCTGTCTGTGCTCTCGATTTGTCTCTGCAGCATCTCCGGGTCTTGCCGTGGTACTCCTGTACTTCAGTGACGGTGTGTAACAGCCCCGCAACTTTCAGTGTGTGTTTACAGGCGTTCGTGTGCCTCGCCGTGACATGGCAACCGTGTGACCTGCTGCGTCAGAATCTGTTGGAACTCTATTTATTTATTTATTTATTTTCAGGGGTCAGGGGGGGGGAGGAAGGATTCCTGGGGCGTGGCGTCGCCGACCCGACCGCACCTCATCCTCCTGCCCGTATCGGACTCCACGCCACGCCGTCGTCCTCCGTTTTCTGTTTCCAGTTCTTGCGGAATACGAGCGAGAACTTCCCCGACGAAGCCGTTTGCGGTCCACCGTTTGTGCCCGTTCTTTCGCCGCTCGCTGCCCGTCGTCTTTTAGTTCCCCCTCGACGTGTTGATTTGATTTGTTTCTCTGTGTCTCATTGTGACGTTTCTCTTTTATTTTAGGAGGAGAAGAAAGGACAGAGTCCTTAAGAAGAGGGAGAAAAGGGCTGAAAAGGGCTTTCACTCCAAACTCTTTGGAGTGAAAGAAATGGCAAAGCAAAGTTTAAAAAGTTCCCTCAACGGGATTAAACTGAAGGCATTTGTGGAATAGTAGATCATATTGAAGTACAGGGTTACTCTTTTTTTGAAAAAGTTGCGAAAGAAGGAAGAAAGTCAGTTCCCTAATATCTTCATCCCCTTTTTTTTTTTTGTGATAAGAGCAGCATGGGGAAGTATCACTGTATGTCTCGTTTGCAACTTAAAAATAGCTCCAATTACTGGTGCTGTTGTATAAGGGCTGGGACAGCAGTAGGTGGGTGACATGGTGAGACGGCCACCTGTACTGTCTGCCACATTCACACAAAACACAGAGGGGACAGACTGCCTGTGGATGAGTCACAGGCACGGCGATAAAAGTGTGCGTGCACGCGTGTGTCTGTCTGTCTCTGTGTGTGTGTGTATGTGTGTATGCAAATCACTGCTTAGTCGTCAGTTTTTCTGTTTAACTGCAGGGTGTAGGGAACTTCCCATTGGTTTTCAAAGTCTTGGAAAAGCTCCAAGTCAGTTAAGGCCCGGCGCATACGAGAGGCACAAAGGGCCTCGTTGTGCGCAACCTCTCGGGATGACGAGCGGCCGGGTCAGAGCGGCGCGTCACTCTTGAGGCGGTTGAAGAAGGGCGAGTCCATGGTAACGAGAACCTGCGTTCACTGACACACAGGCTCCCCTTACCCCCCCCCCCCCCCCCCCCCCCCCCCCCCCTCGGGGCTCCTAATCTCATAACTCGCGTTTTACGACACGCTGGGAAGACTCCCTCGCCCGTTCCTGGGGTTTTTTTTTCTCTCTCTGCTCCCAGCACGGTCGTGAAGGCCCGACTTATAATAAACTAAGACCCCTTTTCCCCCCGTGAAGAGGCGCATGCTGCTTTCTCATTAAACACTCAGGTTTCTTGAGGGTCAATCACATATTAGGCATTCATATTTGTTTTGTTAAAAAAGAAAAAGAAAAAAAAAAAAAAACACTGCATATTAAACATCTTAAACCAGCAAATGATTCCCTTCTTTTCACATGCATAGAAATTGTAGAGTAGAGTCAACAATGTTTGGAGGAAAAGATCCAAGGAAAGTAATAAAGAACAAGCAGTCACTTGTTTAAATAAATCCAGATTAGTTGGTTCTGAAGCCTGAAGCCAGCAGCCGGACCAGGAAGTGCCACGACCAAAGTGACGCACAGCTGTTTAAAAATAACAGCAGATTGAGCAAACTTTCTGCCACTGTCATCAAAGTCAAATTGGGTCATTTAAACTGATGGCTAATATTTACACTGGAAATTCATGTTGGAGGTGGTGCTTCACAAAGTGCCTTCCTGTGTGAAACATTTACCAAAAAACTGAACTTGTGAAGCATTTCCTGTCAGTAAATACCTGATGGATGTCTGGCGTCTGTTGGAGCTCTGCTCTGTACGGAACAATTTAAATGTTTCGCACTTAGAACTTGTTTCAGTCAGGAAGGTACAAGGTGACGGAATGCCTCCAGCCTCTATTTACTATTTAGGTTGTCAGGTTGCTTTTTTAAAAAATGAACGATACGCACAGTTATGAAGGTTCATTTAAATTCAATTTGAAGAAACTATCACGTTTTGAGATTGTACGTTCACTCGGTCCATGGCTGCCTTGGACTAATAATTGTCTTTAGCCCCAGACACCAAATCATCTGGATTTATTATCAATGCAGACACCAAGGCTGTAACATAGTAAACTTCTTATATAAGTTTTTGACAGGCCGTCACTTAAAGAAAATCCCCAATTCTGCCTTTAATGTACCGATTTTCAAATTTGCCACAAATGCAGTTTGAAATTGGAAGCGCCCCCCATCGCCGCCACCTCCTCAACTCCCCGCTTCCTGCCGATCCGCTCTGTTCCCGCCGGCCTCCCTCGTACTCACACCGTCCCGTCAGAATCAACAGGGCCGAGACAAAGGAGGAGGCAGGCGTAGTTTGAGGGAAACGCCTGGCTCCGGCGGAGCAATGGGGCCGGTCCGACGAGGGCCCCAGGGAGCCGGGGCTCCGCAGCAGCAGCAGCAGCACCAGCAGTGCATCTGCCGGCTGAAAGTTACCTGACAGCTGCTTCTCACACATCAGATAAGATCACAGGTACACCCAGTACACCTGTTTAAACAAACCCCACGCGCGAGCACGCCGCCGTGCGCGCGCCTGTCTGAAGAAGACTAATAGAGATAACAAGCTAATCCAGGAGCAGGTGCATGCTTGTAATTGGGGCGAGCCATGGATATATAGCAGGGGGAAGAAGTTCATTATTAATACTGCGTTTGATTTATGCGATCACAGGGTCGATTGTGCATTTGTCAAGAGTTTATTGTGTGTGTGTGTGTGTGTGTGTGTGTGTGTGTGTGTGTGTGTGTGTTTTGGTGGGTTTTTTTTTTGTGTTGTTTTTTTTTTTTTGCGCATTCATTGTTGTTTTCACCAACTACCAGGCGGGTGTCGTAAACCTCGGAAACTGGCTGTCAGTGATGTTGCAGAATCAGAGCAAGACTTGCAGAGAAGCAGTCGATCACAAGACGGAGAAGTTAACACACAATCACGCACCCACACACACACACACACGCACACACACACACACACACACACACACACACACACAGTTAATGCCTGCTCCATTTGGCTCTAGCCTGACATCTAGCGACTCAGGCTGTAATATGATCTCACATGACTCTGGCATGTTCACGCAGAGAGACGGGCTGGAAGCTGCAGCGAGACAGACGGCTGCTGTTTTTAAGATTTTAAGATTAAATGCGACAATCACTTCCCACATTTCTGGTTCACCACAATGTACCGACGCGCAGAGACTGAATAAAAGCGACCCGCAGCCGCGCCGTCCCTCTAAACCCCCGCCTAAGCTGCCGTCTGTGACGTCACTACGCGCGGCTGGCGTTCGGCTGGGCTCGCCCCGCGCTGAAACGCCACGGCGAGCCCGACTGACGCAACATGTTGTGGCCTCCTCCTTTGTGTTTTCTCAGCGTTTTCTCAGCCGCCACGCATGACACACAATCTAATTTTAGCCGGCCTTCATCCACATGAAACTAATGTGGTTCCAAGTATAGCCCTGTGAACTGGACAGGAGGAGGATGTTAGAATATATAGATCTGTATATAACAGGGATTTTGGTGCATAAGACGTATTAAGAATAACAATTCTTTCACTTTAATCAAACATGTCTGTCTAAAAAAGGTATTATTTTGGTAACTGATCCTGCCAAAACATTTTTTTTTTTTTTTTTTTTTTTTTTTTATAAAAGACCCCGACAAAAATTTTTTTTTTTTTTTTTTTTTTTGTTTAAGAAAGTCCCCGAAGATAAGATATTGTTGTGTAGTTCGTTGTGAGCTGTAAGGAGGTCATGGGGGTTACATGTGACTACATGAACTCGGTTAGACCTAAATTAGGTTGGACAGGAGTGTGATTGTGAATCCAGGTTCGCCCGGTTTAGCGACGGCGCTAATGCTAATGTCAAGCCAGCACCCCGAGGGAGTCGTTGCCAAGGAACTTCACATCTGAGCTGTCGTTGCCAGGGAAAAGGTTTCACATGCAACGTGCCACCTGGTTACAATGGATCTTTAAAGGTTTATTATTATTTCAGGACTGTTTTATACCTTAATAAGAAAAAATGTGTTTTGTTTTGGGGGGTTTTTGTCCATCTTCAACATGGAGGTCAACTCAGTGACTGCTAGCTAGTTTGCTAACATGACTTTTATTTTGCAAACAGTCATGGTGATGATACGGCTCAGAGAAAAACAGCAGAAATGATTAAGCTACCAATAAAACTTGACTCTGTTAACACAAATGACAAATTATGAAAGGGTTTTTTCTTCCGTAGAGTTCCTTCCTCCCATTAAAAGCGGCGGCTCTGTGTCAATCAGGCGTATCAGATACGGATCAGTAGGAGCCTTTGGGTTCCCAACGCAAATGGCGAAGATGATCCTGGATGGAAAAATTTGAAATGCGTGTTGATTGCTTTGCATTAACGTTCCATATGTCCAACATGTGTTAATGTGATGTATAATAGTTAGTTTATTTCAGTAAACCTACTGTGAAAAGTAGAGGGGCAGCTTCTTATTGGTGGCTAATGAGTCGCCACTGCTATTCCTTGGGATGGTACAGCAAAGGCAGAAGAGAAGTTGTTTTATTGGGCCCTGGAGATATGGCCAGGGCCCAATAACTGTACCAGACGTTGATGTTGAAAACACACACATTTTCAAACTGTTTCCCGTCGCCCCTTCAAGCTTCACCACCCTGAGCCGCTGCCTCAATAAGCTCTCGCTGGAGTCAGACCAAAAGGCCACCGCTCGGCCGTCATCTGTGTGAACACACCTACCGCTGCTCAATCAGTGCACTTTAATAAAGTTTCTCGAGGAAATCACATTCATTTCTCTGACGTGCATCTCTTCAGTTCTAACAGCCTGCGTGTCTCTTTTCTCTAAATTGTTCCTTTGGAGAACAGAAACCTACAGATGGAGACGCTCGCAGTCTGACTTGGTTCTTTTCTTCCAGTGGAGTCTGACAGGAATGAGGTCAGACACACGGATCCTCATTGCACATCATTATTATTATTAGCCGGGTGCTCTTTTTTTATTTTTTTTATTTTATTATTATTATTATTATTATTCGGCCAATGGGCGTCGAGTGGGAGCGGTTTGAGTGAAAAACCAGGATGGAGACAGGCGCCGATTGGCTCCTGCGCCTCGATGGGAGGGTATAAAAGGACGCGGTCCGGCGTTGTTGTGTTTACAGTAATATCTCAGAGCGCACGGGAAACAGGGAGACTATGAGAAAGCGCAGCTGCTCCATTCAGCCACATGGTTCCTCAACCGCACAGACAAGCTGCGCTGTAGACAGCCGGGCTCACAGAGGAGACTCGCAGCGGCGCCTGTTGAGCCTCGCAGGGAGAATCTTCAGCCGCACCGGCAGTTGAGAGGCGATCCGGGGGGCCGCGCCGGCAAAAGTTCAGACACTCCGAGTGAACGCAAAAGAAAGACAGGAGAAACTTGGATAAACTTTTATTTCTTAAGATTTGCTTCCAACTCATAGCTGAGGAGATTTTTTTTTAAATATATTTTATTCCCCTCCTCTGTCTCTTCTTCGCGCATAAACTTCGTCACTGACTTGAGCGCTTCCAGACTGTTTGGAGGAGGAGATGGTGCAGCACATGAGCCACGCAGAGAGCACCCACGCTCACTCCCCCGGCGGGGACTCCACGGACACGGGAGACATGGACCTGGAGATGGACGCCTCTCCGGTCCCGGAGGGCTCCCCTTCCTCCCGGGAGCGCAGCGACCTGGCGTGGTGCAAAACCCCGACCGGCCACATCAAGAGACCCATGAACGCGTTCATGGTGTGGTCCCAGATCGAGAGGAGGAAGATCATGGAGCAGTCTCCGGACATGCACAACGCCGAGATCTCCAAGCGGCTGGGGAAGCGCTGGAAGCTGCTGAAGGACACGGACAAGATCCCGTTCATCCGCGAGGCGGAGAGGCTGCGGCTCAAGCACATGGCCGACTACCCGGACTATAAGTACAGACCCAGGAAGAAGGTCAAGTCCGGGAGCGCGGCGGGCAAGCAGGCGGAGCGCGGGGAGAAGAGCGGGGAGCGCGGCGCCAAAGCCGCCGCCGGCGGCAAGAGGAGCCCCGCGTCCAAATCTGCGAGCAGGACGCTGAAACAGGGGAGCAGCGGCAAGAGCGCGGCGGCGCAAGAGTACGCCTCCGCGGTGTTTAAATCCAGGTCGGCGTCCGGGGCCCGGCAGATCCCGGAGAAGCGCTCAGGTTCGGGAGAGGCGAGGCGCGCCCACGTGTTCGGCGGGACGGGCAGCATGGAGAGCGGGCCTCCCTCCGTGGGCGTCCCGGCCAGTCCCACCCTGAGCAGCTCGGCGGAGTCCAGCGACCCGCTCAGCCTGTACGAGGAGCACAGCCCCGGCTCCACCGCGCGCCTCAGGTACGCACGCGCCTCCTCCCCGACGCCGTCCGCCTCGCACTCGTCCTCCTCCGTGTCCTCCGCGTCGTCGGACGAGGAGTTCGAAGACGAGCGGCTCGACCTGAACCCGAGTCCCGGCTTCGAGAGCACCTCTCTGGGCGGGATGGGCTTCTCCGACGCGGAGCTGGACCGGGACTTAGACTGGGGCTTCGGGGAGTGCGGGGCGGGATCTCACTTCGACTTCTCCGACTACTGCACTCCGGAGGTCACCGAGATGATCTCGGGAGAGTGGCTGGAGTCCACCATCTCCAACCTGGTGTTCACCTACTGAATCAGCCCCCCTCTTTCCCTCCCACGTATGAACTCTTCTGTCCCTCTACAAGACAAGCCTGTGCGTCTAGATAAGACGATTTCCGCCATTTTTTCACTTTTTGAATAAATAAGAGTGAATAAAGGAAAGAAAAAGAGGCGGCCTGCGTGCGCGGTGAAGCCCAGGTGCGCGCCGCTCAGACTTGGACAGCGCTCAGTGGCGCTTGACTGGAGGAAATGCTTAGTTTGCATTTGGAGAGGCGGAGGTATGGAATGTCAAACGTGCCACAATTCAATACATAAGTAAGTTGGTAAATAAAAATCTATATACGTGATCATTTTAAACAATAACAATAGATACATCAAATAAGTGAATGAGTGCATCTATGATATATTAAATTGTTTCAGTGAAATCATTTAAATGTGGTTAAATGTATCTGCTTTCTAAAACCACATATAGTTCAGGTATTTGTAATCATTTCACAACCCTGTGCTGTAGTAGATGGAGAATTTACCTTTATGTGTCAGCCTCACCCATCAGAGTCAGTAGGCGGGGCTAACACTGCTTTCGGCAAAATGATTGGTCGGCAGTTGAGCTGTTGTGCAAGGTAAACAATCCGATTTCAGCTGGCAAAGTTATAGTCACAGTTTAAATTATTACAGTGACATAAACATGTAACATTCGACAACTATGTATTTCAGTTTTAATTGTCGAGAGCTTTTAATTATTGGTGCATTTAATGATTTGTTGTCACATTCATCTTTAAAGATATTTGTGTTATTTATTTAACGTATTTATCGCGGCATTCTTAAAATCATCATGTGTATAATGTTTATTTAGAAAATGTATTTATTTATTGGATTGTGGCACTTTTGGCCCTCCCTATTGAGGAGGAGTGAATGTAAGCAGAGGAGCTGCAGATGTTTAACTCATTCCACGCAGGATGAGGACTGAGACTGAACTTTTTGAGTCATGATAAGACTTTTTTTTTTTTTTTTTTTTCCTTTTTGTTTTCTTTTTCTGTTTTTGGAACACTTGGAGAGCTCTCGAGTTCGGTTGTGTTTTTTTAAGATATAGCCAATCCACACTGACCATCAAGTTCAGGACATTTTTCTTCTCCTCAAAACTCAACATTTGGAGTATGAACACGCATGCTCTCCAAGAAGAGGAGGAATTTTCTTATTTAATGCGTAAAACAAAACAAAAAATGTTTGTCTTTGCTGCGTAACTACGCATTTTGTGTGCGCATAGGACACAATTCACTATCACCAGCTTCTCTCTCAACGGCAGGATTTAAAACAAAGACTGACTTTAAACTTCAGAAACTTAAAAAAAAAAAACACAAAAAAAAAACACTCAGTGCACAATTCAGGACCAATGTTCTGCGCTTTCTCTCTGCCTAGTGCTTCAACTTTGTAGTTCTTGTGTCAGATATTCTTTCCAAATATGTACAGAGCCGGTCCAAGGTTATATTGGGCCCCGGGCAGAATTTAATAGGGGGCCCACTTCCTGTTGAGGTCACATGCCCACCAACTACAACAGCAGGTCTCTTTCATATTGTATATGCTTGATGCTTTTTTCCTCAGTATTTGTTCTCAAATTGGTTTTAACAAAGAGTCTTAAAGACACAGATTTGTTTTTCTTTCTTTTTTTTTTCTTTTAATAAACACTGGGTATTACCTGTTGTAGATAACTCATTCAGCAATTTAGTTTCTAATATGAAATGTCACATTTTGTGTTTATAAGAGCTGGGCAAAGAGTAAAATGAAGTCCCAAAAATTTCCAAGCGGTTCACACAAACAATATTTTACAAACCATAAATCGATGTCATGTTTGTATTGCCTTTACAACAAGCACATTTTTTTAAGCTGTCCTTTGAAATTTCATAACATAGTGGCATTTTTTTTGAGGGGGGTGTCGGGACCCCCGGCCAGCAGGGGGCACCAAGCAACCCACATACCGCTCATGCCTTAGGCCGGCTCCGTACATATATTACTACTATATATATTGATGTATTTATACTGGCCAAACTTTTTTATACATAGAAGTATTGTTCTCGTACAGGTCTCGTTTGTGTTTGTGCGCACACACACACACACACTTGTCTGTATATCCAGCGGCGGAAGGGCTAAGAAGTGTATCTTATTTAACAAAAAAAAACACACACACACACACACACACGCAAAAAAAAAACAACCAGTGTCCAACTCCTCTCACTTTCAAAGAGATTTTGAGTGTGTCATGATTTTCTACTTGTATTTTTGTACAAAATCTATAAAAGGGGGCAGCCCTGCAGCATTGTCATTCGCATCTACATTGGTGGTTTGGACGTGCAGAGGGGGCACAATCTGACCTCACACAGTGTTTACAGTATTTACCCACATGCTTCTTAAATGGCACAGTGACTCCAGCTTCACCAGCCGAGTAAACAAAGCGCCGCCGAGGCTCCTCCTGACTGTGTTTTCCGATCCACGCGCAAGCAAAACACACTCAAAGTGAAAGATCCCAGATAAAGAGTCACTGTTTGGATAGAGCTAATACCTCTGTGTGCTTGGTTTGGTTTTTTTTATATATATATTTGGAGATAAGTTTTATTTGAACCACTGGACTCATTCCACTTTTGCCTAGACTTTGGAGGGAGGAGGAAATGTTTTTGAAGTGCTTCATCTGTTATTGCGCAAATTGCATAAAAAAAAATAGTATTTAACCTTTTTCTGTACCTGTTGGCTACGTATAGCAGGCTATTTGTTTAATTTTTTGTTTGTTTTTTTTTTTATATTATGGCATGGCAAATAGCATTTGTATTTCAGATTCAGGTATATGTAGCTATAGCTGTTGTGTTTAAGATTTTTAAAAGAATAACATGAAGATATTTATGTAAACTGACTGTACTATAAGCAAAGATTGTGTGTTTTTATGTATGATGATCAATGACAGGCACTAGGACGGCCATCTTGGTGGAAGATGATTGTGGTCCAGGAGTTTCCTTTTAAAAAAAAAAAAAAAAAAAAAGGAAAAAAAAAATTCTATTGTCCTTTTTTTTATTTTTCTTTCCCATTTGTGCAATATGTTGTGTTTGATCATGTTTTGTCCACTTCAGCCAAGATCGTTTGATGTCTTTTGCTCAAAAACCAGCCAACATTTGGGTCAATCACTGCCTCTCAGACCTCTGTACAGATTGTCTTTTTTAAAAATTTTTTTTTTCTTCCGAGAAGGAAATAAAATCAGCTGGAACTGAAAGTGCAATGCTTCCTCAAGTTGTTTTCCTTTCTTGAGTGTTTGGAAATTGTAAAAAAAAAAAAAAAAAAAGGTGCCATTTTTGATATTGACAGTATGGCCCTCCACCCAAGGTTGGTTTTCTTGGGGGGCAGCAAGAAACACTCAATTTTTTTTGTGTGTTAACTTTTTTTTTATTTATTTTTTTTTAATTTTTTGGAAACCCCCCCCCCCCCCCCCAAAGCAAACATGCGAGTTGTAAACTAAAGCTGTACATCACATCACATTAATAGCTTATTATAATTTTAGGACCATCATGGATTGAGCTTAGCATTAAAAGATCAATATGTAGACTGTTTTTTATTTATTTATTTTTATCTATCTTAGTCTCTTTTGGTAAAATATATATGTATAAATAAAGCTAAAAGAAAAAGTTTTCTTTTCATTGCAAAACACGTTTTAAGGACCCTAAGACAAGGGCTAGCTCAGGACACCATTTGTTCAAAGAGTAGCATTTTGGGATCCAAAAGTCTCCATAACAACCATTCCACTATAGTCACCAAAATGTTTAAAAGTAAAGAAGAAATAAACCTTCTTTTTTTTTTGTCCCACCAGGACATTTGTCTGGAAGTGTTAGCTTTGGACAGATGACATTCATATTTAGTTTTGTGACAACAGTCAAGGTTATGAAACAGAGAACAAATTAAAACAAAAACACCTTTTATGCACTGGTAAGTAAGATGGAGGTGTTGTGGGCCTGCATTCAAAGTCATTTTTCAAATGAATATCTATATCTCTAGCCAGCTATCTATCTAGCTAGTAACTAGCCATCTATCCAACCGGCTAGCTATCTACCTAGCAAGTTATCTAGATATTTATCTTGCTGTTTGCTCTTTTTCACATTTTTTTTAAACTCTTGCCGTTGGACGTCATTTGTTTACGTTCTGCCAAGCGCGCGTGCGATATGAATGCATGGTAGTGCTTTGCAGTTAGTAAGCGAGCCGCCGCCACCGCAGCAGCAGACTGCCAATCAATAGCCAGCCAGTGAATCGATAGGAGTGGCCTCTTTCTTCCATCTGCTCCTCTCGTCTGATTCCGCACGTGCAGAAAACGTGGCTGCCATGGAAACGCTGTATCCGCGAGAGAGAGAGGTTGCAATCCACTGGGGAACAGCATGGCACTCATGTGTATGCGTGTGTGCGTGTGCGTGTGTGTGCGTGTGTGCGTGTGCGTGTGTGTGTGTGTGTGTGTGTGTGTGTGTGTGTGTGTGTGTGTGTGCGTGTACACTTGCATGTGCGCTGCACACACACTTTGTAAAACGTGTGTGTGTGTGTGTGTGTGTGTGTGTTAAAGGGACACAGACTGATCCATCAGGGCGGGGTGGATGGGTTGATGAGTGGGAGGGGGGTGGTAGACATTTCTGCAAGGCATGACTGGAATAAAGGAGGAGGAGGAGGTGGTGCACGCGCGCGCGTGCGAGTGTGTGTGTTCTGAAGGGAAGGGAGGCAGAAGAGGGTAAAGAGGGGAGGATGTTTGCCCGTCCTGGTGGATTGTGCAGGAGACTGCTCCCAAATCCAATTAATTCCTGCTGGATGCGTTCATTTGTCTCGTGCGTCTGACGAGAAAGACACAGGGAGGGACCCCTGAGGTACAGTATTTAGTGTGTATCAATTTACGTCCTATTCCACGGGAGACGCTGGTAATTATTTCCATCTCTCTGTCAGGAGGCCGGGGTCGTCTCCTCTCCAGCTTTCCCTCTGACATCCCGGGCCCGGTAATGAGGAGGAGCCGAGGCACGGGCACCGGGGACGACAAGCCGGCGCGCCGCCGCATTGTCAGCCATAAGCCTCGCATCAGGCTCCAAAGAGCATGCGAGGCGTCCCTGTTTCCTAAAGTCCTGCGAGGAGGTGGGAATAGGTGGAAATAGGTGGCCGCGCTGCCACTCTGACCCACATAAAGACGCGCGCCGTCAGCGCGCGGTGCCCTCAACCTTCATGCCTGATTGCTGCAGTTTGTTTGTGTCCTGGCTGAACCTGAGTGAGCCTGACAAGATGGAGTCAAGGTGTCCTGCTTGGAATAGAGGCCAAAACGGAAAACGGCTCCCACACACACGCCCGCGCGCGCGCCAGTGTGTGTGTGTGTGTGTGTGTGTGTGTGTGTGTGTGTGTGTGTGTGCTCACTCAGAGGAAAATAACAGGTTTACTATGAATTAAGTAATTAGAAAGAAAAAGAGAGTTGATTTGAAGTCGGCTCACTTTTTACCGACACTGTGCTTTAATCACACCTTGTGGCTACACACTGTGCTAATTGAAGTGTTGGACCCTTGATGTTGTAGCATAGATCCAGATCCAGAAACCTTCCTTTTATTGCCTATCAGAGTGTTCACACCCTGCAGACTCTTTTCAATTGGGAACAGATTCGCGACTTCACATTTTCAGCTGGTGCGGTTTGAAAAGCCTGTTCCCCTCCTCCCCTGTGGCGGCGCTGCAGCAAGAACCAGGGAAGGAAGCGACAGGAAAACCTCTGAAGAAGACGCCGAGCGCAACTTCGGTTTTCATGGAACGTAAACACAGGTGGGATAGTGCTGTAGGATTTCACTTTCGTCTGAAACAAAAGACCACGAGCCTTTTCTCCCGCTAGCACCGGACTCATGTTTGTTTAGGTTGAGTTTACCCAGAATTCACCGCGCTATAGTTGGGTTCCCGGTTCCTGGTTACAATAGGTATGCGAACCGAGCCCAAGCTCACTTCAGCCGAACCCCGACGCAGACCAGACTTAGCTCTCTTGTCCAAACGAACCGGACATTCTGCGCAAGCGGACTAAACACGGCTGGTGTGAATTCGCCCTAATTCTGATGAGTTTGTGTAATTTCCAGCCTGCCCTCCCTGATCTCAGCTGACAGGAGTGGCTCCTGCTGTGATCTTCTGCTGTCTTTTTATTATTTCGAACAAGTCTGCCTATTTTCCTCTGAAATCCCCAAATCCACTTCCCCTTGGGCATATTTCTTTCTTCTTTTTTTTTTATGACATTCCTTTTAAAAGACAGATGGTTAAGTATGAAAATCAGAGTACAGCCCTATTCGGTAAATTATACTGTTATTGAAAGGTTCATTTATTTCAGTAGCTCTATTCACTTAGAGAAACACATTATATAGAATAATTGCACACAAGCCTTCATTTCTGTTAATTATGATGATTTTCAGCTTGCAGCTAATGAAAACATGACATTTTGAAATGAAATTACATCACACCAATAAAAACATTTTTAATAGAGGAATGTGGGCTTAATGAGAATTATATTTAATACCTGCTTAACGGCTGTTATTATGAAAAGGCACTTTTAACCTGACAAGCAGCCTCATCAAAATGCAGTCTCTAATTTATTGAATACCACTCCAGATAAAGGGGTTTCTGAGAAATTCGTATCAGAATCTGTTGCTGGGGCAACTATTAATCACGTGAGCAGGTGTTTAACTGGCCATAAAATACGTGGAATGTCATATTTGAATATGACATTCCTTTGGCCTCTAAACGGCCAAAGGTAGCATGGAGTGGTTTGGATCAAAGCATCTGTTCGAATGGCCCAGTCAAAGGCCCAGTCAACCTAAATTCAGTTGAGACTTTAAAGTTTATGGTCACATACGCTCTCCGGTTAGTATGAACATTAGCAAAATGGGCAAAATTTAGTTCATTAAAGATTCAAGATCTTTTATAAATCATGAAGACTATGAAAATACATTAAAGCTTCATATTGCAGCTTCTTTCTGTTGTCCTATCATGTAATTTTTCCCCAAAACCATATTAAAGGTTAAATATAAGAAACCATTTTAAGGGGAAATAATCATTATGACAGGAACTGTTCAAACATAAACCGCTGTGAGACACTTGCTCTGCTATTTCTCAGTATTTAGATTAAGTCATAAATAATTTTTTTCCCAGAAACATATTTCCCAATACGTTTTTCCACCCCATATGGAGAGCACAGCAGGACATTAAAGTCTTCATGATATTGCAGTAAAGTGAGAAAAACATACAGCAAACTGAGAGGGGATCAGCGCTCACTGCTGAGCCGATTTACTGAGTCACTGTAGAGATATTACAGGAATAACAGAATTTTATACTGAAAAACCTATAAAATCCATATGAACGAGCCTTTGAACACCACAGGTGCATTTAACGTCCCAACGGAACTGCTACTGAAGCACTTGTTTTCAGGAACATGCCGCCAGCGAGGTGGGAGACGGAAGACAAAACCACCGTAGGATGTGAGTTTTAGCAAATATCCACACTTTTGCTTTCCTGGTAGGAATGCATCCCTGTCGATGCCACTTCCTGTTGTTGCCTTTTTGCAGGTGGACGAAGCGAAGCGGACGCAGTTTTATCCAAGTGGACGTCAGAGGCGGCACACAACCAAGCTGAAGGCGTGAGGCTGAACTGTCGTCCCATCCCCTGCCAGCTTTCAATGAAAAGCAGAGGAGGTGAGATGTAAAGTTAACGTGGGATCACAAACAGACGGGAAGCACCTTTCCTTTCCCCGTCTAAAACTCAGATTACACAACTTTCATCTGGGCTCCGTTTCCCACTTTTTCTACGAAAGAAGCTCTGACATCCGAAAAATTCGGTTTGCTGTGACTTCCAACTCAGTGAAAAAGAGAGATTGTCTCGGAGGAGAGCTTTCTGGTTTTCATTGCCGAGTTACATAAATAAAATGTTGTTAGGTTAGTTTATTGGACGTTACAGTGCCTGTTGGTTCACTGCAGCCAAAAAATGATGCCAGCTCAAAAGTTTGCACTTTCCCAACTGTAAATACCCATTGTACTTTTTCTCATCTTGCCATGTTACAAGCACAAACGCCAGTGTATTTTATTTGTATTTTATGTGACAGACTAAAATATTAACTAATTGCAAAGGGGAGGAAAATAAAACCCTTTTGAAAATGTTCACAGGTAGAAATAAAGAACTGTAGCACTGTCCATCCTCCCAGCAACTTTGATCAAATTTCTTGAATTTGCTAAAAAAAAAAAAAAAAAAAAGTTTTTAAAAAGTCCCTCCCAACTTTTAATCGCGTCTCATTTTGCCGCTCATCGAACTTTCGCAGTCGACGTTTGCCAAAAGTTCAGGGCAACGTTCAGAGGACGTCGTCGGAACCCTCGGTGCCACCTGGGTGGGTTTAAGCAAAGATTAAATCACATGCTGGTGGACTGGGTTTTATGTGTGGTTGTTGAATTTAAGGTTGGATCGGTGCAAATGCACATTGCAGATTTCATTTTGTGAACAAATGTCCCTCCCCTTCACAGCTATACGTAAAAAAAACAACGATGTTTGTTGGAATGTGGGGAAAGGTGTCGCAAGATTCTGGTTTGAGGCCAACTTGAGATCTGGACAATGTCATCTTGTTTTGTGTGTGTGTGTGTGTGTGTGTATGTGCGTGTGCGTGCGTGCGTGCGTGTGTGTGTGTGTATCCGTGTGGTGCCTTTAGAGCACTTTCGGTAATGACGGTTTGTTAGGCTTACCCCCAATGTCCTATGGGCAGAGACAGATTATGGCAGAGTCATGTAAAGTGGGCAGTCAGCGCTGGGTTAAATGATGTCTGGCTGTACGGGGGGTAGACTGTTGGACATCTCTGCCCTGAGGGGGTCCCTGGCCGAATAAACAGGGTACTGCCCCCATTAAACTTCAATCAGCAGATAAACTGTTGACTGACACAAATCGACTGATCATAACATGTAAGGCAGCTGCAAGCAGAGCACCGTCGGCCTTTAATGGGGGGGGTTGCTGTGGGGAGGCCGCCTTTCATGACACACATTCCAAACACCAGCTTCAGCCATATACATCTTCAAGTCTGCCAATAACACAGCGAGTTCAAATAAATCCCTGTGTCGACTCTGTCTGCATGTGAAGGCTTTGTGATCAATGGGCGGGTTGATTTAGTGACCGTGCAGAAGTTAGTGGTTTGGGGAGCCAAAGTGAAGGTTTGTTTAACTTTTTCAGAGAACGAGACGCTGAGCAGACACAAAAACAAAAGCAGCCCAGTGACATTCACCTAACATCTGGCATCTGCCTTCGATCGGATCCATTGGCAAATAAATCAGGATCATTAATCAGCTTCAGCCTGAATGCTGGAAACATCACATCTGCCTCTGCTTTCAACATGAAGCTTCTCTTCACAAATGTTTTTTTTTTATTTTATTTTTTTTATTCTGAGGCAACAAATAAAAATGCATCTTGAAGATGAACTAACCATATATGAATCGCATTTGCTTTGACATTATCAAACCCCGGGGGGGCTTAGTTCATGTTAATAATGCTACGCTCACACGTTGTGCTCAGTTGCTTCTCAACAAACTCATGGAAAATGTTGACTTTGGCTTTGAAGGCATGTCTCTGCTGCGCAGTTCCGCTGGTGAAGTGTGCAGCAGAGTGGAGGGGAGATGCATACGGTGTAAATGCGGGGTCGTAGAGAGGCGGTTGCATTACATGAATCAGTAACACGGAGAAAGTAATTTATATCAGTCTCTTTGGCAACTACCAGGACATCAAGACCTAACTGGAACATTCACAAGCGCCAAAGGTCGGCTCGGTGCAAATGCACATTAGAGATTTCATATTCCAGCATATTCGAAAGGCAGCACAGACACGCTGTGGTAGGAACATCTGCTCATCGGAACACCGGCGGCATACTCTTTAGGTACCCAACTTTGGAGACGTTCCTCCTGCTCTGGCCCTGTAGGTTTCAGCCCACAATTAGATTTTCTCACGGCTGCAGACGGTTATATTTTGTCATCGGCTCATGTAGTCAATATTTTTGGGGGTTCGTCTCATTGAACTTCCAATAAATGAAAAAAAGCACTGAACTGTGTGGTTGTGATGGGACTAAATGTGAAGATGTCCAAAGGTACAATGCAAAATCCAAGCTGTACACCAGCCAAAGTAAGACAGTCAGATGGTCTTTTGAACAGGGGATTGTCATACTAATACTGAAAGGCAGGTTTTCCAAACACTCTGACTAGGTGATTGATAAAGATATCCTCTTCAGTTACCTTAGGCAGCACTCACTTCTAGAAAGTGAATAAACTAAAGAAACTAAGGGGTATGCTTACCCCATATGCAGCTTTACCTTCTTAACCTTCACCCCCATTTGTTTGTCTTTACACAGATCCCAATGGCACAAGGTCTAATTCGTCATTTCACCCACTGAGCACATTAAGTTCCTAATGGCTTATCTAGGCTGGTGCATGGAGTGTTAAAGTCGTGAGTAACAGACAGTGGAAAATAGCAGCAGGCCTTCGCGATTGGTGCTTGACGAACGCGGTGGGACAGACGAGAGACAGTATCTCTCCTCCTACAGCCAGAATCAGGCCTCAGTGTGTATTCAGACATCATGGCCCACTGTACCGCACATAGAGGACTCATTGTTCTAAAACAGTTTGGCAAAGCAGAGAGGACTTCTGAGTCAGAAGTGGTAGGTGTTGTACTGTAGTATGCTTGAAAAGATAGGAACGAGCTCCTGAAAGCCGAGGCTCGGATCGTCATTCCAGCAGCCCTGTGTGGCAGAGTGCGCAGCCCAGTTCTGGGAGAACAGACCACGTTGTAAACATTGTTGTGTTGAGGGCAGCAACGCAGGGATCGTCTACCTCCAAAACATGACACGGAAGCGACGCGTCTGTAAAACCTTTTTGGAAACCCGAGAAGCGAAAAACGGGTCAGTGAGACGGACGACCCACATGCAGCGTGAGTTCAGATGATCTAATTGGGAACGTGTCACTGTTGGTGTGACACAGACTCAATTACATCATCCCCTCAGACTGCTGTCATGTTTTAGCACCTAGCTCGTCTGCGTGCGCACACAGTGGGAGCAGAACACGGATTCAGGACACAAAACAGAACGAGCGTGACTTGTTGACGGAATTCTTTTCAGCGAACTTTCCATTAAAAAAAACAAAAAAACAAAAGAAGTCAGTTTACTTATGAATTCAGAGGCTTGTTTATTCCATCTGGAGCTGCAGAGTGTTTTGTTTAGCAGCAGGTCAAATTAAATGTCAATGAATCGCTGCCTGTTTCTTCCTGTTCTGGTATTTTTCAGGACTTTAAAAGATTGTCTGATTCAAATTTACTCAAGTTTCTCTCACAAAACATTCTAACAAGTCTTCTGATATCTTTTTAAAATATGCTTTCGCCCTGTGTTCTCGCTGAGTCTCAGTAGCATTCTTACCAGTGGAATTTTCTCATCTACATTTGAACCGCCAGTTATCCCCGATCTAAATCCTCAGTAGGCCAGGTCGGATGCCCAGTCATACTGACTCAGTCTCTTCTTATTGAGAGACTTGTTCATTTCTGCTGTAGCTCATTTCTGCTCTAAATCACCCCGAAGCTGTTCAGTCAGGTTGCGTTCAGGAGTCTGCAGGTCAGTCGAGTTCTTCCACACCAAACTTTATTGTCTTCATTGCTCTCAGTTTGTGTACCGGTGGTTAGCTTTGTTAGAACAACAAGGTACCGTCCCTGAACTGTTCCCAAACAACTTGGGGTGTGAAATTGACTGAAGTGTCTTGCTTTCTCTTGTTGGCTGCTACATGAAGCTTCCCTGTCAGTGGAACTAAGGGCCAGAGTGCAACTTCTGGAAAAAATGCATTCCCCTCACCCCACATGTGATAGTTCTCTTTGCACTTAACAATGCAGTCAAGCAAGTAGTGCCAAACCCAGACTCATTTATAGTGTTATCAGAGGGAGATTCATGTCTCCACTGCTCTAGAGTCCAGTGGTGGTGTTCTTTACGCCGCTGCGTCTGATGCTTCCCAACCCAGTGGAGACACAAAAAGCCTCGGCGCTGACAGGACGCGGGGAGGAGAGCGCGTGTGTGTAGGGGTGGACACACTCGGTCCTGCTTGGAACCCGTTATCATAGTTCATTCGATATTTTAAGTCTGGAATGCTTGAAAACCCATTCCAGTAATCTCTCTGTCCACTGCTCGAAGGGCCACATGCAGTTTGAAGGGCTGTAACTTTTGACTTTGGAGGGAGTTTTCAACCTCTGTGCACTCCATGCTTTTGCACTCGCCCCCCACGCTCAGATTTTAGGTGCCCTGCTACGTAAAATGCCAGAGTTGCTTTTGTTCCCAGTCGCTCTCCTTTGCCTTATGATGTAATTGTAAGTATGAATGATTAGAATCGCGCACATTTGTAAATAATGCGTGTGCAGTACAAACAATTTCTCACGACTCCAGAGAACCTCTTCACCTGCAGGAAACAGTAAGTTACTCGTTGCATGCAGGCTGCGCTCGGTAGTTACATCTTCTTAGCAACCATCTGTGTAATTTAATAATGCTTTTAGCTCCCAGGGGATGCATTCAAATGAATTGCACCTTTTCTCCAGTGCTTCTGCTATATTGGTGGTGCAAATATTTTGCAGATCTTCACGACTCCCTGAAGAATCTTGTCCACTAACTTCTGCAGAACGTTGACATCTCGTTTTCTTTTCTTTTCTTCTGACAACTTCAATTTTAAGTTTAATGTTTATAATTAATTTCCTTTCGTTTGGTTCTTTTATTTGTCATCCCCAAGGAGTAGAAGTAATGAGATTTTCTCTAGATGCTGAGAGTTCTTGGCGGAGGCCAAGTTTTGTCTTGCGTTTGATTAACTTTTGCCCATCGTCAGTTTTGGGATTAAGTCGTAACAAATTAATTGGAGCTCTGCCTACACCCCCTGATGGCACCCAAGTTAAAAAAAATAGTTGCTGATCTTTCAACTTCCACTTGAAGAAGCACATGCGTAGATGCAATCCAGCACCATGGCTACATTCTTTTAGCCTCCTTTCTATGGCTCCAGGACATAATTTCAACATTTTCTAGGTCACTGTTGCTCAACTCCATATTGAAAAGTTTTCGCTGTATTTCTCTGAGATATTTTTGAGTTAAACAAACTGGAGAAACTTGCATGCAAAAGCAGCTCATCCATTTGACGTAGCGATGATTTTGATGATGGCATTTGACAAACTGTAATGCTTATTGCCTGCTTCACATTTGTGTCGTTTTTGTGACGTTAAACTTCCTTGTTGCTGAAATGTGCGATACAAATAAACTTGGATAGAATTCAGTTCTGTTTCATTTTGTTAATGTGCGGTGCGGAGGCAGCCTGACCTCTGGTGACCCCTGGAAACTCAGCCTTTCAGTTTCCCTAAAACACAAAGTGGGTCATGATGTGCTGCTTTTTTAAGTCTTCTATTTATTTTATGTTATGGAACAGGTTCTAATTCGGGATCTCCTGATTGTACAGGTCTGGCGGTAATCATTCCCGGGTGTGGCTTGAAAAATTTAAGTGAAATTTTTTTCAGGTTTTGGTCAGGCAATTTGTGCAAATACTTCGATGCATTTTTCTTATCCAATATAGTGTTAGGTTTTGGCATTCGGGCTCTGATCTCATCGCTTCCTGGTCTTGCTGCCCTGCATGTCATGGAGTGATGAGCTCATCTCCACCTCCTCATCCTGTCTTCCAAGTGTCAGGAAATGAGGAGTTGGTCTCTGGGCTTCTAGTCCAAAAGAGGTGTTGGAGGGGGTAGGAAGAGCCAATCAGGGCGCAGCACTTGAAACGACCAAATTGTTATGTGTGCTTGACGTATTGAGCAGAGTCTTTCATAGCAGCAACACTACTTTAGTCGATGGCCAGAGCTAACCTATGGGCGTGGCCTCATTTAATCCCAGTGTAACTCTGCAAAGATTATGTTGTTTGAATACAGGTTTTTATTTTCTGTTCACATTTCTGTTTACATGCTGAGAGTTCAAATACTATGAAATTCTCTATTTTATTTACTTCAGTGCAGCTCACAGTTCTTAAAAAAATTTGTAGCTTTCTGTGAACTTCTTTTCGGGGCTGATACTGCCTCTAATGGCGTGGGGGGGGGTAACGCAGCTAATATAATTACATCACTAAACGAGAATACCACAAAGTCGTTATTATTTACTATTAATTTTGCCATTATTGGCAACGTAAAAGATAAATTGTCTTCTAAAACACCATATTTTTCCATTTTTCCAGCAAGGATAAGTTGTTTCTCCGCCATTAGCATTGCCAGTAAATGAAGTCGCTTCTAAAGGCTCCGATTGGTTGTCATTATAAGTTCGCATTGTATTTTTAATGACATTTAAAAAAAACTGACTATTAATTTGCAACAAACCTCCCTACGGGTGCCATTTGGCACTGGTGGTGTTTTATTTACACAGTTACATCATCTACAAGTTCTGCCTTTATGAACTGAGAAAATAAGCAGTTTGTGGGATTAAATCGCCACTAATTTACCACTGCAGGTTTGTGTGTGCTGGCATGTCTGAAATGTCATCATTTTTGCTGGGATATCCTAAAATGATGTGCAGCGGTGGGATGACGGCTCCGTGGGGGTCTGCGGTGTTTGGGTGCAGCTGTACCAGATGGAGTCTTAGAAGTCGGCTGCAACTCCTGGTCGGATGTTCTGGTTTATTCTCAGTGGACCAGTGCCGTCTCTGAATTTCTTATTTATTTTTTTTCGTCATGAACACTCAACCATAGAAGACTTGATGACAGTATGTCTTCATCCTTTCCTTCCAGCAGGCACCCTACCGGGCAGCAATGTAGCCGAGCTGGGTGAGAAGGCGGGACGGGAACGAGGGATGGGAAGAGGCTCCTGACTGTTAAACCCAACAATTGCTTTTGAAGCTCTGAGCTACCTGCAAACTCTTCAGGATGAAAATCCTCTGCTGGGCTTAAAGAGATGTCCTCTCGCTGTCTGGGGGCTGATGGTGGACTTTCAGAGCAGAATCAAGTAAGATCACTGCTTAGCTGTCCATCTGTGAGGGATTATGTGTGTGCGCTTTCTGTCTGTAGTCAGCATTCTGGTGTTCCTCACAATGCAGGGATGGTGGAAATAATTTAAAAAGCGACAAACTCTCTGAAGCTCATCATTTTGGCATATTTTTCAAAAGATTTGCCAGCAATCTACTGAAAAATAGCAGAATCTCAACAGGTTACATCTCCAAACTGCGATGTACTACATTGTATTGATGTAAATGTTATGTGCCGGACCGACATAAAGCTGTGCATAACTTTGAAATCGTCACCATATTAGTGAATGTACAATTTAGACTCATAACATTAAGGAACAAACAGCACCCTGAAAGCTCGGTAACATAGCAGACGGTTCGGGTAGCAAGTTATGGCGGAGTTTCCAATGCTTTAAAGCTTAGAAAACAATAATATTGTCCGAGAATCAAATCAACATGTCAACTCTATGCCTCTCACTTTCAATTGTGAAATCAAACAAACCTGCAATAACTGGAGGAAAAGGTAGTTATTCAGTCCTGAATTTTAGACTTCTTTAATTTGCCAACCACTTTTGAAAACCAACAACCCCTCTCCCACCACTTCACAATCATGCTTGATGCAAAATTAAACTTTAACACTTTAATTTTGATGAATGAATTTCATAGAATTTAATCTGTTAAGCACGTAAACACAGTCTCTTTTTTTTTTTTTTTTTTACACATTCAAGATTATGTCCAGAACCTTTGTATTCATGTGTTTCCTGTAGACTCTTAGATCTGGCGTACGAGCGACATCCGCAGAACACAGCGATGGACGACAGAGTCGCTTCTTTTGGCCCACCAGGCTTAAACGTTTTGCTTCATAAAACAATCTAAGCAGCGGTGTTACTACGCCGGGAATGACTATTGTGTGAACGTTGTGTTAAAAGGTGTTAGCCTAGCCTAGCAGTGAAGCTATTCAAGCCTAAAATAACGCCTCAATGCTAATGTTAGCATCCACATGAAGTTCAATGAATGATCAGGGATTCCTTTAACATGTTGAAACTGAATTTGTTATGATGTAACTTTTTACCAATCTGATTGCTTCAGAACTTAAATAATAGACTGAAACCAATAAATACCTTTGTTGATGAGCTCACACGTCTATTTCAACCGTTGAGCAGCAAAAAAGGTTCTTAGAATCAAAAATGTGGGTTTGCCCCCATGTGAGATTATTCATTAATTCATGCAGGTTTGTCTTAAAATATCCCAATAAAAATCCATTCCTGTTTGTGTCTGAATGTAAATAATTCCAAGGAATGTGAATACATTTGGCAAGACACTGCATACATCTGGCCATAGTAGGATTTTTTTATTTATTTTTTTCTAGAGATTTCATGCTCAGGCCAAAAGTAATGAAACCTACAAACTGTCACTCTTTGGAACTGATGTGCAATTCCTGCAGCTGGGTTTTAACCACACATTAGAGTTCAGCTGTGGACTTTTGAAGCCCATTCCTAAACGGAGCCCCTCCAGCTACATGGCCGTCCATTTGAGTAAACAATGAAATGGGTCCACTCAGTGGCGAGGGAGGGGGTGAAAAAAAAAAAAGAAGAAGAGTAAACAAAGAAAGAATTGTACTCATTATGGCTACTGACTCCGCCAGTCTAATACCCTTCCCCTTCAGTTTTGATTATTTTGTTTCCTCTGAACTGGCTCATTAAGGGCTCTCTCCTGAGCCCCACCGGACCGCTGCACATTAGCTGCAGAGAGCGACCTGTGCACATACCCAAACAGCCCAAAACATCATGGACGTGTTGCAGTGCTGTTGATTGTAAGAAAATAGCTGAAAATATCCATTAACGTGTGTCTGTGTAAGTGTGTACACGCACACACACACACACACACACACACATATTAGAGACACATTGTAGTGTTACAAAAAGCTACTCGCCGACGACAACTGTCAAGTTGTCAACGTAGCTCGCTAAATCTGAAATGTGCTTGTGATATGGAAAAGAAAAAGGGACTCGGTGCTTCAATGCTGATTGTCAACACTGCAACTAGATAACATGGTCAGGAAAAAGTTTTAGTTGGAAAAAAAATGTTTGGATTAAAAAAAAACAAACAAAAAAAAAAAAAACAGAAAAGTGACCTGCACACCAACTCTGACAGATCATCAGCAGAGCAAGCGTTTAAATTAATAAGTGGTGGTGTATGTAAAATACAATATGTACTTGTGGCGCTGAATTATCATTCCGCTTTAGTATAACCAGTTTTTTTTTTTTTTTTTTTTTTTTTGGTCAACATTACTGAATTATGTTTGAAACAAAATGACTTCCTGAATATTCAAACCTGGAAATCTGAGATACTTTGTTTAAAAATCTTCCTCAATGATTATGAAGTGAAGCATAGTAATTAATCATAGCGCCATAGGATGATTCATTTGATTTAAAAAAAAAAATTTAATCAATTGACAGATTGACATGTAGATATATCGATAGATACAGACAAAAAAATGATTTATTCAGAGCTGGCGAGAGAATTAGCGTGTGTGCAGGAGCTGTGTTATAATCTTTTCATTTTCCCATTTGTCGTGCCCATGCCTGTCAGCAGCTGTTAGGTGCAGAGTAATGATTTCTAATTGCGTGCTGCCAATTTCAGAGCGTGGTAAACTGATGGTTAACTCTGTCAGGCAACATCAATGATTGCTGTTTCCTGTTTTTGTGTTGTTGTTTTTTTTTTCTTTCGTTTCTTCGTTCTGGTTAGACAAAAAAAAAAAAAAAAAAAAAAACGTAAAATTGAAATCGGTTTGGATGGTACTGGGGGCAAACTGGTACAATTTGGCGCGAAGAGAGGCAAACTCCTGCGGGTCCACACGAGCGAACGCGTGCTCCTGTGCATAATGGCACGTCTGGAGGAACTGCGAGACGCGTTGTTGTGACATGCCTTGTCTTCCGTTCTGTAGAAAAAACAAAGACGGCCGCCGCTGGATCCAGACAGCAGAACTAATTAGTCAGGAGCGCACATGCGAACGCGCGCGCACACTCACACACAGCGCGGCAACACGCGGGAACCAGAGGAGAGGATATGATGTCACCTCCATAACCATAATTACCCGTCATAAATCATGTGGCGTGACACCCTGTCACAGAGTGAATGGGTGTCCTATGTGGCAGCCAGGGATGGCTGCTCTTTACTGCAGGGCGCCACCATAACTCCAACTTGTTCTGTCTCCCCTTTATCTTTATTTTCTTCGGTCCTCGTCGCCTCCTGGATGAGACAAACACTCTTTCATGGTGTCTCTGCTGTTGTTTAGCGCCAGTCGGGACGAGTTTGACATTTTGTGGCGCTGCGTTTGAGTCGACATAAGCGCTCCGAAGCCTCAAATGTTTGCACTTCACACACATACTTTTATTTAATGAGCTAGTTTTCTGTGATACTTTTTCATTTTAGCACATTCCAGTGATACTCTGTTGTTTGATAATTATGGTGCAGAGAAAGAGGTGCGAGTCCGATTGATTTATTTTCTTACTCACAAAAATTTCAAATGGGCACTGTTATGTATTTTCTAGGCACATAGAGCCATTTTATGGCGAGATTTTGTAACTGCTACCTGCAGGTGTAAAAATGCTGCATATGTCAAATATGCAGCATTAAAAGAAATTGGACTTTGTCAATTAACAGCTTAAAAATTGGACCTCTGTCTCTTTAAAAACTTGTGCTCTTTCTGAAATTCCGCCTGGAGAAAAGGCTTCTCCTTTAACCCTCTAGTAGCTTCTATAATGCGCTTTGCTGATGTGCAGCTCCATCAGGTGTTTGCTGATTGCTGCTGGCTAGTCTGAAGGAGCTGAGTGAGGGAGTCGTGGAGGACGGTTGCTCAGAACCTTGGAACCTGCAGCTGTGAGGAGGAACTGCACCTAGAAAGGTGGGGCTAGGTCCACCCAGGCGTTTCACACGGCTGACTGGTTGCCATGGGATATTAAAGGATTTCTCAGACATGCATGAAACATGATGCTGCCCGTTTAATTGGCTTTAGGTTTGTGCTGTAATAGTTTAAACCCTAGTCGAAATCCGATCCTCCATCCTTTTCTGGTGCTGCGGCAAGACCTCACAGGCCAGTCGTGTTCAAAAGTCCTCCATTGCAGATAATGTTATAAACTCAGGATAGCTGTCTTTAAAATTAGACAACCTGAAAAAGAACAGTGGGAAAACAAGCAAAAATATTCAAGAAATCAACCTCAGCAGTCCCCTGTAGGAAAGTTCTCTCCATTTTCCACTGACCCCAACGTCACTGAAATCATGGTTTTCTGCACAGTGACTTCATGGGATTTAACAGAGACCCAAACAAGGTAGAAGTACGCTTCTCAGATCTGCTCATAAATTCTCTGAGACCAAAACATTGGCTTTGTTGTCCTTAAGCCACGTTGTGAAAGCGTTAGCTGTATAATTAGGGTTACTGTCCATTTGGAAAACCAGTCTGCACCCAAGTTTCCTGTCTGCTGCAAAAGGCCTGTACTTGAGTAGATCTTTATCAAGTCCAAAGACTCTAAAGCACTTCACACTACAGTCAGTCATTCACCCATTCAATCACACTTTGACATGCTGTTAGTGGTAAGCTACATAGTAGCTTCAGCTGCCCTGAGGCAGTCTGACAGAAGCGATGGCCGATGTCTTTAGGTGTTGCTTCAATGTTCCCACATATTCCATATGTTCTCGGGATTTGAGCCAGTGGCAACATCCGGTTGTTGATCATGTGACTTGTGTTTTCATTAAGTGCGTTTATTTTGAAATGTCAAATTGCACAGTTATGTGGTCAGTGGAAGCACAGTGACTGTCTTCTCAGCTTCAGCTGATTTATCAATCAAAGACGTTGATAACTAAATCTGTGGCATAATTCTTTGCCATTATTGCGGCATTTACAAATAGGAGAGATTTTGGTAACTTTAACTGACCTAAGACAGTTCAGGTTTTAGGACGTTTTGCTGATTTCACTTCAAAAAAAAAAAAATATGTATTTTGAACAAAACTTGTTAGGTTTTTATGTTTTCAGAGCAAAGTGGAACTGAAGTTAAGTTCCTTGTGTGATTCTGAAATGACTAGATCTGAAGGACAAACTTGTTAACTCGTCAACTTCATCCTGATAAAATGTTTATTAGGAGCTGTTTTTTTTTTCTTTTTTTTTTTTTTTTTAATACTTCCTTTTAAAGCAACAAGGCGATCCAAAGGGTCAAATGCGTAAAGGCGCCTGATGCACCAACACGCAGTCCTTCAGCAAATATCATGCCCCAAAACTGCTTTTTCAGGAAACCTAAAAACAGATGGTGCAAGTCATGAATATGAACAAACTCCAGTTACATATCAGGTCTTTCTACAGAAATAACATGAATTATTAAGCAACCAAACATAAATATTTCACCAAACTTTGACGGCGCGAAAGGAGAAGCGTAAGACGCGAGACGGATCCAGCGGCGCGAGCCCCGAGTTTAACCACTGCCGTCATCAGCTGCGCGTGCAGGTGCGCGGCATGCAGAGCATACGCACGCTTGTCCTTTTTTGCACCTAATGTTGCAAAGTGTCCTTGCTTTATGGAACAACAACACGGGGAGTTTTCAATCCCCATGGACACACACACACACACACGCGCGCGCGCACACGCACCACACACACACACGCGCGCGCTGCACGCATGAGCAGAAAACTGCTGACGGTGCTGAGTGGAGCAGCTTCCCTGTCACTGAAGCCCTTGAAGTGTGGAAGCAGCTCCAGCAGTCCTTCTGCTGTTTTAGTCGAACCCACTCCTCCTCCTCCTCCTCCTCCTCCTCCTCTCCCTGTCTGCTGTGCCTCCCCACTCCCTCTCTCTGTACTCGCACTAAAATAATTCACCGCATTAACTTGACGGCTGCGGCTTTCATCAGATGCGCCTCTGCCAGAGCAGTTGTGTAAAATGGAAATGTGCAGCAGCCCAAACAGTTCGCACCTTAAAGCTGTGGTGTGGTGATTAATTGCCCCCCCCCACCCCTCCCCCTCCTCTCTCCCCTCCCCACCCGCTTTCCTCCGCGAACAAAACTCTTCTCCCTCCTCTTTCCTCCATTCTTTTTGTTTTGCTGCTTTCTTTCAAACCGTCTGTTTCCTCGTACTGTATTTCAAACTCTTTATCAAACACTCAGAGACATTCACTGAGCTATATTCGTCTGTTCCCCTCTTTTCTTCTTCTGCTTTAAATAAAAAAAAAAAGAGAAAAATCCTTGTGTAATCCTTTATATAAGTGGAGTGGAGGCAGGTGGGGTCACTGCGTCTGACCCATGGTGAACTCGGGTCGCTGTTCTCCGTCTCCGCGCTCGTCTAGACGCCGGTCGAGGTCAAACATCGGCAAAAAAAGAACTTTGGAGACTCGACCCAGATGCTCTTGAGAGTTTTGCGGTTTCTCGTGGAAGCCAGAGCAGCAAAAAGGATGTAGCTGCTGGAGAAAAATCATTTACAAAAAAAAAAAAACAAAAAAAAAAACGTCTGGAGTGTATAACCTGCGGAGCAGAAATATCACAATGAGACGTTTAGTTGGCAGCTGTAAAGCGTGTTTCTAAAACTGTTTTTTCTTTTTTTTTTAATTGTTTCATAAGCTCTCCATCTGCTCTAGAGGCTGTAAAGTTTAAGATGTACTGGAAAGCTGGGGGAAAAAAAGCAATCCAGTGTGGAGGAGTCTGTTAATGCTCAAAACACTTTGGCTAGTTGTTACAGATGATCAAGTCAAACAATTTTTTTTTTTAAATGAATAATGCACATTTTAAGTTTTTATGGGATACGTCAAGATAACAGGTGGAGACACTTAATTGATTTAGACTGAAATGAGTGGTGAGTGGGTTTCCTAGATTATCATTCAAACTGCACAAGGCAAACTAGCAGGACACTAGCGGAAAGATAAATGACAAACACATTTAAGCGATAAATACATCAAACACTTAGCATTGTGTAAATTAACTTAAATATATTCTGAATTCAAGTTATAGGACAGATATTAAAGTTTCATTTAAATTTAAATCCAAATCTTCGATCTCATCTGTTGATGAATTTCTGCAGCTTTTCAAACATGAGTCTGGAAAGTCCGAGACTCCAGGAAACCGCGTTACTCGCATGCAGCGGTCTGTAGAGCTGCTGGAAATCCATTTAGATGCTAACTGCTATTTGTTAACATGTCCTCAAAAACTAATTATACCCTTTGAACTTCTGCAAGTTGGCCCTGCATGTTTTCTGGCCTCTGGTAGAGGCCAGAAAACATGAGCCTGGGGCAGAATCACCTCTCTAAAAACACAACCAGAGCTACAGCAGCATCGATCAAAGCAAAGTCATGTGTTAGAATGACCCAATCAGGCATAATGGATCGAAAAAACACAATTTCATAATTCAACGTTTCTGTTAAATAAGAAGCGCGGCTGAAATCACGCGTGAATACGTTTGTTCACGCGCTGTCATTAAAAAAAAAAAAAAGGCCCCCAAAAAACGCAGCGCCTTGAGGCTCCAACTACTTCCTGTCGGCGTCTTCTTGGCGAAGTGGCGACGTCGGTTGTTGATCATGTGACTTGTGTGGTGTGAAAAAGTATTCCCATTGCAGTTTTGCAAAATAAACCAATTTTGATAGGGTAAAAAAAACAACAACAAACACCTCATCTGGACGCCAAAATTTCACACTGCAAGACAACTTAAGTAACTCAAGTTACTTCACCTTAAGTAACATATACTTGGAACTTGGAACAAGCATACGTTACTTTTTCCAGCAGTGAAAATACAGCTAGCATTTTTTGTTTGATATTTTTGTAACTTGGTTTATGTTCTGAATTTTACAAGTATTTAAGAGAAATTGATTCCTATATATTCTGCATGTAGTCTTTTGAAGTTTTGTACTTGCATGTACCAAAAACACACAAACAATATTACAGCTGGGAATGAATTTAAATAATAATAATAATAACAATAATAATAAAAAAGAAGACCTCTGTGCTTCCGTACCTTTTACTGTGCGCTATTATCTGATCATCACACAAACCGAACCTTCTATTTCTGGGTTTTTATTGATGTCTTTGAGTATCTGAAGGTACTTTCAAGAAATGCATGCTTCTTGCTGGGTGCAGAAAACAAACTGTGAGCCAGAGGTGGTGTCAACACAAAGCTTTCAAGAACTTTCTGCTGGTTGAGTCACTACTTGCCAGCAGAGACTGGAGCAGAAATAGACTTGTATTTACGGAGAATGTTGTATGTTTCTTTGCTTCCCTTTGAGCTCTGGTGCCGTATCCAACATAGGTTGTCAAGTTCTCACTACTGGGCATCGACCAGCGGTCCAGTCGACTCTTAACCGCCTCACGTTTCTCTCGTGACTCTAATCGGCGGAAGACGAATTGGAAACGAAAGCAGAAAGAAGAACAAAAGCCATACATTTCGCATCGAAAAGGATATATTGTCCAGATGGGGAGCTCACTAAGGCGCAGGCTGAGAGCGAAGCAGGAGCCAGCAAACCATGTCAGTGACGTGCAGAAGGTAGATGAGTGTGCATGGAGCACATCTGTCAAAGCCATTTCTCTGTTAGGTAAGGATAGGAAGAAGGGAATAAAGATAAATGTCCTGTGACATTCTGAAAGTGGGCCAACCCAAAGTGTATTTAAACTGATCCATATGGGCTGCAAGAGAAAGGAGAAAGAGAGAGAAATGTCGCAGTCTTAATGGAGTTTGAAATATAGCTATGGTATTAAGTGGTGTATGTTTTAAAAAAAAAAAAAAAAAAAAAAAAACCTGCAGGGTATTGCTTACAGTGCAGCAGTAGTGTTTCTGATTAGCTGAAGTCAAACGTTTTTAAAGGAACAGTGGAAAGGAACCCATAGCCGACACTGAAGCTGGATAGAAATTTGTTCCCGCTCCATGGTGGGAAAAGGCAATCCTAGTTTTAAACATCCAGACCGCCGATCAATTCCACTTCGTCACGTTATTGTGCTGACGTGTGGGTGTCGTGTGACTTTGGGTATTGGAAGTGGAAATGTTTAAAGTCGGGGAAAATCAGTGTCAAAACCAGAACACATGGTGAAATTAGTATTTATTTGAACCCTTTCTTGGTATTCCTGTCATCGCTCAAAAAGTGAAACATGGAACACAACAATCACAGCAAACTCTAACAAGTGTGCTGGGTTCGGCCATGCTTTTAACTTTGGAATTGCCTCAAACCTTCATGGTATAAGTTCAACAAAGTGTCAGAAAAGTTCCTGAGAGATTTTGGTCCGTTTTGCCAAAGTGGCGTCAATCAGCTGCAGCAGATTTTCCAGCCTCACATGATGCAAACCTCCCTTTTCAGCGCTTAACGAAGGTGCTCTGGACGCTCTTTTGGATTGGAGTCTGATGAGGATGGAGGACATCAGAGCACAGCAGTGGTCTAAAAAATAGTATCATAACTATTTTATAAAATAGTTTCATAATTTTCCAGAAATTAGCCATCCCATCGGAGGATGGTACACCTTGGTTCATAAAAAGTTTGACATGGTCAGTAATATTCTGTGGATTTTAAAATGAGGGCCTGTTGGTACTTTGACGCAAGATCCTCATGTCGTAAATCATTTCATTTGGTCTGACCTGTCCTCTTCCAGACTGCCCAAAAGCAGGAAGCGGGGTATAGTACAGGGCATTCTGGGTAAATGCCATCTAAACAAATGCGAGACTCTTGCGCTAGCTGGAGAAATGGCTTGTGGTCTGTTACCAAAGACAAGAGAAAAATGTGACAATTTTGGACCCTAGTTGAACGAAGTCTACTGGACTATTAAGTGTGAAAACACCATAAAGCTCATGCTCTCCTCATTCAGGACCAGATGGACATTGTGACTCAGCAGTCCAGTGTTCCTGTCCAGATTAATTTTGCCGTCATCATGGCCTGATGCTCATCTGTCTTTGGTCCTTCATCTTCTCCTTGCTGCTCCTGGTTTTGTGAGTTTTTCTGACCGACTTCCTTCCAAACTTGTCTTTTTAACCAACACAGTCCTCTGGATTTTGGATTGTTTTGCTGGATCAAAGAAAATAACTCCACTATCTGCCGTCAATCAGTAAATCATTCGACACTTCTTTTCTGGTTTGGGCTACGTTCTGCGTCAGACCAAACCACATTTGGTCAAGGCAACATTTTTCCAATCTGTTATTGTCCACTGTTAGTGAACCTTTGTAAATTCCAGCCTCGATTTCCTGTTCTTCACTTTCAAGAGTAATATTTCCTTCTGCTGCTGTAGCCAATCTGCTACTTTGGTCGTAGCGAGTTTATTTGAGTTCTGTTGCCAGCCTGTCAACCTAAGCCAGCCTGATATGTTTACCCCTGACTTCAACAAAGTATTTTCATCAAAACAACTGTTGCTCACTGGGTACTGCTTTGTTTTCAGACCATTGTAAACCAGAATCATGGTTGAAAATCCCAAAAGACAGCAGTTTCTACAACATTACAACAGACCAGAAAGCCTGGCACCAAAATCCAGATGCCTAAATTCAACAAGTAGCTGCCACATCATTCTGTATTTCATCTTTTGTGAAAACAATCAATTAATAAATTGGGCAGTGAATGTGTATGTGTATTTGTGCTTTAATTCAACAACTTTGGTTGGTTTGGTTGGTTTGCAGTTTTGAATCAAGTTGGAGTTTTGGTTCATTTAATCTGAAAATCTGTTTTTCACTAATCGACCTACCAAGAAATGGCTACGAAAAATACTGTACATCACACTCATTGGCCAGGGATTGGTATTTCAGTGGTTCTTAGTATATGATATTTACAAAACATTCTCACTTGTTGGCTCCAAAGAACCATCAAGATCACACACGGTGCTGGCATTTATGACCACAGGTTCTACTGTTTCTAAGGCGAGCAGTCGCCTCAGATGCCTTTATTTGTCGTCCATTTCTCCTGTAGCCTCACGCAAGCTTTGAACCCCCTTTTACAGTTGTTTTTTTTATGCGAAGAGCAGGCACACACAAGAGAATAGAGCTTTATTGGTGCGGCTGGTGTGGAGTTTGTGCTTTTGATGGTAATGAAATGTGAAGTGGGTGGACCTCGGCCTCGCTTGCGTGAGACTTAATGTAAAGCAGCTATACTGTGGAGGGGAAATGTGATTTTTGGCAGCCCGGGATGTGGGTTGCAGTGTCACGCTTGCTCTCTCTCACGCGCCAGCCGAGGCTGACCTGATGTGGTCTTCTGGAGGCCAGTACTTTTTTTTATTTTTGGTCTCACATTTGCGCTGTCAAAGGAACCAGTTTATAACACCGTTACTCACTGCACTTAAACCCAGACGATATCCGGCAGTAATGTTGGGTTTGACTTCCCACTGCCTATGGTGTCTTGTTCCAATAAGGCATGTTGAGACATTCAATCTTTTTCTACATCCCACTGTAGGATTCATCATTGGGAAAACGCAACCGTTGCTAGTAGCTTTTGTTCTGGGGTTGGTGTCCACATTTTTCACCAAGACATATTCATCTTCAGGAAAACGGAGTCCGTCTTCTTCCTGAGCAGTGCAGCAGCTGCCCTTCAGATTTCCTTATTCCTGCAGTGTTTCATGCTGCTGCCCTGCTCGGCACCTCCTGCTCCTGCTGGCTGGTGATTGCTCCCACCTGTTCTGCTGCCTATATAAACCCCTGTTCTGCTCTCACTCAGTGTGAGATCGTCTGTCGTCAACCTTTTCACAGCCTTTCAATGTTCTGTCTCACACCCTCGTGTGTTTCTGGCCCGTTTTCTGCCTCTTGACCGTTGGCTTTACCTGCCCCTCGTCTGCTCTGAGAGTAATTTTGTCTTTGGCGCCGAACCTCGCCTTATGTACTGTATCTGACCCCTGGTCGTTGCTTATTGGATTCTGGATCGGTTCTGCCTCCTCTGCCTGCTCTGTTGCTAACCTGGACTGTTTCCACCACCGTTGAGTATTGGATTGCAGACACTGCGGCTGAATTTATCTCGGCTTCACCCACTACTGGAGTTTCCATTGTCTGTAACATTAAAGATTCCCGTTTCCAGCTTATAGTTTTCCCCTCTGCGCAGCCCTGTGGGTATGACAATTCTCAGTAAACGGACCCACTCCCATCCTAAACAGTTACATCTTTGAGGGATCATGTTTGCCAACGTCTGCGTCTCCTGGAAAAGGAGAGGACTTCCTGGGAAACCTTCTCAGCTGGGTAACCCTACGCCTAACGCCGACCGAAACAGCAACCTCTGGTCTGCCGACAGACCCAAGTATTTGGTTCAGTTGAAGTGAACCCTGGTGCGGTTCGAATACATAATCCTCCAGAAGCAGGAAGTGAACTATAACACAGTGCGTTCTAGGTAAAGCGCCGTGAGACTTTAACACTAGTGAGAGAAATAGCTTCTGGTCTTTTGCCAAACATGAAGGCGAAATCCTACAACTGCTGAAGTCTGACGCCGCTCCAGTTTTGTTGAGGAAGTTGAGCTCATGTCTTCTTCAGAAATTTAATGTCGCGTTGTTCCGTGGTTCTATGTACAGCGCCACCACAGGCGAGGTGGGGTAGCAAGTATTTCAAAGGGTTTCTCAGATGAACAGAAGGAAAGCAAAAGACGGATGAATGCATTTCTTTTGCATTTTTGCAGAGTCTGCTCAGAAAGCTGATCCCAAGAAGAAACTGCTTGCGCATTTTTATTATTGTAAATAAAATCTAATTTAAACGACGGATGTTGGGTTACTCATTTTAAGGGGTATACCTAACTTCACAATCTTTTCCAGCATCTTCATTTCTGTCGAAGAAATGTTGACCAGAATCCATGATGCAGTTTTGTACATGTGAGATTAGACTGGATTTTTTATTTACATTTTGTCAAACTTAACCATTTAGGTATCAAATTCCAGAACTGGTAAAGTGTAAGCCTTTACTTTCTACCATGTTTTGTATCAAATGCTGATCAGCAACTTTTAAAGCGCTGACACATATCTCAGTGACTTAAAGTCAATTACGATAGTTCCCAAAAACGAGAACTCGGGAAGGAAACCAGCAAACAGGCATCACTGAAAGTAATGTACGACTGAGGTAATTAAAGAATCCCCTTTCCAAATGTTTGTCAAGCTTTGGGGACCAAAGCAGGAGCTGGTTGAGAGAAAGGGTAGGGACAGTAATTTGACATGAACATTTAGGAAACTGGATGCGGCGTAATGAGCGCTGGGACCAATTTGTAGCAGTCTTGTGGAAACAGCTAACCGTAGAAATGTAATATTTGTCAAATCTCTGCTTCTGACATCATCGCGGTCCTGAGACGGGGCGCCGGGGCACGGGAACGAAACTAATGAGCATGTGTCGCAGCAGGCACAACATGGAGCCTGAGTACTAGAGAGAGCACTGAGTCATTCACTTAAGTGGGGGCAACGTTGTTAAACACGGCTTTCGTTTTCTCATGTTGCATCCTGAGCAGTTACCTCACATTATCTAATAAATACATGGTATGTGGGTTAGGTGCTGAAAATAAATTCTGGAAATCTGATTATGGCTGTGGCCCGCTCATTCACTCTGACAATAGTGTCTAGTGGACAACGTTTCAGCACAATGGACCTTCCTGTCTGGTCAACCGAGGGAGGAAATGCCAGGTTTAACTGCTTGTGCTAAGAACAAAACGAGACAAAATTGGCCATTTTTAAAAGATTGATTTGCCAACATTTACTTTATGCAGAACACCAGCTGGAAAACAAACAGTCGAACGGATTAAAGTCGAAGTGCTAAATGATGGATATGTTTGTATGTTAACAGCTAGCACGTTTAATCTTTGAAGGAATTTAAATAAATCGCTTTTAATTTGCTATTTCAAAAGTTCCCCCATTCTTACAAACTAAATCTAAAAGTTCTTTCAAATTATGTTTCATATATGCAGCAGCTTTATGACAAATGCTAGCTTGACTGTGCTATAAATGGCACCATGTGCCTGGTAAACATAACGGTACTCCGTTAAGTGATAAAATTACATCCTAATGTAATCAGGCCTTTATATTTCCCTTTTCTGGCAAACATTTTCTTTTTCTGCTATTTTTTTTTTTTTTTAATGGCAGACGAGCTCTTTAATTTCCATTTAACAGAAATGACTTCAAACAGCAAAGAACGTCCTACTTCGTGTCTATTAGCATTTCAAATCCGCAGGTGCGGACCACCCCTGCTGCAGCCTCGAGACGAGATACAGGCGTGTCGGCGGGCGCACATCAGCGCACAAACATACCTGCGTGCGAAGCCACATCCAAAACGACCTGCAGACACACCTGCTGCAAAACTATGCAGGCAAACACATACTTAGTGGTGAACTCGTTTCTGGAAACTAGCATAAACGCGCGCTTCTAATACGGTGAATGAGTTTCTTCGCCCCCACCCCTCCACCTCCACTTTTATCACAGTGAGGGTGATTGAGAAGAGACTGCAGGTTTGTGGATGTCAGAGAGGTTGCTGTCTGCAATTACACACACACACACACACGCACACGCACACACACACACATACTCGAGAGCCCTGAATACCCACAGCTGGCTCACCAGTGAGACCACACACACACTCCCCTTGTGCATTTTACACACAAGCAACAAAACTGAGTCACAATCAAGACTGTGCCGATCGCTATCGCACGAGTCCACTTCCAGGCATATGGGACGCAGAATTGGGAAGTGTGTGTGGGATCAGTGGGAACACCAGTGGTGACCGCAGTCGACCCTGGAGAGGCATCTGATCTTTTAAAGCGTGTTGAAGATTCTTCACTTTTTCAATAAAAACTAATGGGACAAAGTCTTGGTGAATTTCCTTTGCGAGATTTTTTTATTTTTACCTTCTTTATGTAGTAAGGCCTCCTTTATATGGAGGACCAAAGCTGCCAAATTTTTAAATAAAAGCAGATTTATACATATATTGCTTTGCCTTTTCCTTTTTTACATGAGTTTTAGTCAAGAAATGTATTTGTTTTCGTTTTTCTTTTCCTTATACACACAGACAAGACCCAATTTCAGGACGTTCAACAACTTTTTAAAATCACATTCGATATTTAAAGCATTTTTATAACCATGGAAGGGAACATAGTTGCTTAATTATGCTACAAAATAACACTATGTGCCTAAAAAACACATTGGAGTGCCCCTTTAATAAGTGCAACAAATTTAATTCCAATGTACATAGTCATTTATATTTCCTTTTTTACATGTATATGGAAAAAGAAAAACCAAAACATATACATTTCTTAACAAACACATGGATAATGAATCGGAAAAAACTAAATATTTACATTTCTTGATGAAAATAAATGCATAAGGAAAAGGAAAACAAAAAATATAATCATTTCTTGATGAAAAAGAAAAAAAATAAAATGCATTTCTTCACAGAAACGCATAATATATATTTCTGCTTTTACTTATTTATTTATTTTTTTTAATGTTGCCACTTTTGGTCCTCCATACCTTCAGAGAGAGTTCAGTAATAACTAGGTCATTTCCAGTGTGGGAAAGAGAAGCAAACCCATGCACAAGACAACCCATCCATTTTCCCTCCTCCTGTATTTGTTCCTGTATTCCGTCGCTCCCACTGTCTGCTTCCTCTCTCCCTCCTTTCTCCGGAGTCCTGGGGAAAGTCCCACTTGCTTTCTTCAGCTCTCTCTCTTTCCCTCTTTGCATTCCTTTACTAAGTGGAAGGCCAAAAGGGCCCCCCTTCACACTGCAGGAACTCCAGTGGGTTTACGCGGGTCAGACTTGGCGTGAGTGTGAGAAAATGACTATTTCTTAATTGGAACGGCAAGCGATTCGCCTCTCTCCTCTCTATAGACAACAATAGTTAAGAAAGTTCAGGAAGCTGCAAACATGTGGGGGCTTCGCACCGTGTGGGTTAATGTGCGTGCATGAGTTTGCCTTCGATTGCTCGAGCAGCTGCACGCCTCTTGCAGGCCCAGAGCAATCAGGGAGTTCCAGCTGCACATTTCTCTCACTCAGCGGACTGAAACCATTTTTGCCTTGTTAAGCTCCTGACTGATCTCTCACTGCAAAGTTACAAGCAGGAATCATTAGTACGCTGAGATGAGATGAATTTTGACAGAGGGACAATTGAATACTTAATGTAGCCACTCATACAAATCTCATTTAAGATCTCAGTCTCACAAAAAAAAAAAAAAAAAACCCTCAAAAAAAGACTTTCTTGAAGTTTTTGCAAAGAAAATCAGTATCATGGCATTCCTGACACAGGGGTACTGGTTAGCATTAGCATATTTGCAGTAATGCTTATTGTACAATGATAAACCTCAATCCAGTTAATGAAGAAAGAAGTAATATCCGTTTAAAAAAAAAAAACATATTAATAGAAAACTGCATAATAGTTGTCTTGGTAACGTTTGTAACTGCAGTCAGAACAGTTGAGGTTGTATATTTGAGATCAGACTAACTCAAAGTCGCAGCTTATAAGAACTGCTCAGATTTCCATAACAACAGAAGTGGCGGATATTGAGTCTCAGTACAAACCCAGCTGTCCTGTGGAGGCCTCAGAGCTTTAATGGGAAGCAAAGGCTAAAAAAATAATAATAATAATCATTAAGCGGTTACATGAAGACCAAGGAACAGAGCCGACGGTTCAGGTAGAAGGTTGAAAGCAGTTCATAATCTTAAACGTTGTTTTTTCATTGTTCCAGAAGCAGAAAATGATCATTAGCAGAAACAACAGCAGCTTGTGCGCCGTTAATCCACTACTTCTGTTTTGGATATCTGAGCTTTTCTGATGCAGCTGCAGCAGAACCATTAGTACGATCTCAGATCTACACGACCTCAACTATTTGGGCTACGGTTACAAATGTTTCCATGGCAACTATTGTTGCTTCAATGCAGTTTCCTGTTAATATGTAATATGGGAAAAGCAGATCGTGCTTCTTTCCTCAGTGACTGGGAGAAAGATTTATCGTTGTGCAATGAGTACCACAACAAATGGTGCTAATGCTAACAAGCACTTCTGGAGTAAGTGGATTGTTTAATAATATTCTAATTCATTGAATATGACTGTATTATCTTAACTTTGGACGGGAATGGCATAACGGCAAACACACCATGACACGGCCGTCGAATCTGACAATACAGGCCATAATCAGAGGTCCAAGGTGACCCTAGAGGGTGAAAGACAACTCTTAGTAATGCACTCCACAAATCTGACCTTTATGAAAGAATGGCAAGTAAAACAACAAAAAAAAGGTGCTATGTTAAAGACAGCCATTCGTCCCGTTTGCTGTTTGCCTGAAGTCATGTAGGGGATATCACACGGCTGGTCAAAACAGACCTAAATGTCAAACTCTGGTATGTGGTCTAACACTGGCACATCTCCCTGAAGTAACTATTGCAGAGGTGAAACAGTCACAGAAGACACATGCCTGGAGCTAACTGGACTTGACTACTGGGAGAAAACCTGTTGGACTCAGGACTGGGTCAGAGGTTTATCTTCCAGCAGGACAGCACGCCTAAACATAGCCAGAGGTTGGCACAGTGTATGTGTTTGGATCAAAGCATATCTATATTTAAGAACGGCTTTAACAAAGTCCAGATGTTGCTCGAACTTCTAAACTCGGGGCAAGGCTTTTGACGATTGATGTCCACAGATGTTCCCAATCTGACTTGAGTGAGGTCAAGGTTTTTGGATCATAGGCACACAAGAATGGGCAAATGTTTCCAACTTCAGAGGTACAAAGGTGGACGGACTTAACACCAAAAGACTTGTAGCTAGAATCGCAGGAAAATGTGACGCTACAAAGTCGTGAGCCAGAGGTTGGCCCAAAATTTTGGGCTAATTTTTCTTGGTCCCAAAATGTCCCAATAAGATACAATGGAATTTATTCTGTTAGAAATTAAATGGATTTGATTACTTTTTCAAAGTACTATACGTTCAGACTTCAAGTGTAGAGATAGAAAGTGTTATTTTCAGATTGTCACCTGGAACAGATAAGACTGGAGAAGCAGCTCCAAAGCTAGTTGATAGGAGCCTTTAATCTTTTGGTTGATGGCAGTTTGTTCTGCGACCTGAACGATCCTTATTTAAATGTGTTCAGCACAAATGATGAAATTTGATCTTGTGATTTTTTTTATTTAACAATCAACATCATCCTTTCCCATGGAGAGGCGGGTCAAACACCTTACAGTCTTCAACTCGTAATCGGTGGTCATGAAGGCAACAGGCCTGGAGTCTATGGGGGAAGCACAGACATCCTTTGCCCCAGCGACATTCCTCAGCTCATCCTTTGGGAATCTTTAACTTTCCAAGGTCGGAAGGAAAATATAATCCTCCCAACAAGCTCTGAGGCCACTCTAGGTGACTGAGCACATTTTTCTATCCTATCGCTAAAACTATGTCCAGCCGCCCTGCTCATTTCGACTTCTTGCACTATTGAAGTCTTACTCGTGTGTTGACTGAAACAAGGGAAGTCCTTCTTGTTTATCTGCCTCTGTTTACCTGGCATCACCGAACGGGCTGAGTGACAACAGCGACATTCGTTACAACGGTGCTCTACCTCCAGTCCTCACACATACGAGCCACTTTGACACTGTGACTACCTCCTCGGAGGTCTGTCAGAAGTAGATCGCTCTGAACTCCCTGCTCTGTCTTTGCAATTTCACACCTGACGCTAGAAGACAGCAAAGGTGTATCAGCATTACTTGAGTGTTGTGTGAAAAAGAACTAATGTGTTAGAGGTAGGTGTTAATCTGAAGTATTAATGATCAGCGACGTTGCCTCAGACCTGTACCTGTTAATGTGTGTGTTTACTTTACAGACACGTGTGGTATTGATGTTAATGCCAAACCTCAAAGAGCAAATTCTTTAACCTGGATGCGCACGGAGTAAAATGACGGTCAAAAGACGGTCAAGAGCTATCCTGCATCTCCTGTGGCTGCCAAACCTTTTTAACGACATATATTTAAAAAGAAAAAAAAAAAAGAAAAAGCTCATTGGCTCTTTTTTACTGCCTCAGTTGCTGCATTTGAGTCTTCACTCACCCACAATACAGCTGCACTGTCTCACAACTTGGGGTTTTCCATGAAATGTTTCTGGTATTAGGTCAGGGCTGTCGCTGTGCTGCATACAGTTTCAGTGTTTTCCAGTGATGCATAATAATGCTGCTGCAATACTGCCTCTCTACACTTGGCCAATTGGGTGTTTAGCTTAGCCACGTTGCCACAAACATATTGAAAAATCCGAACTCGGCTGGACTGCAGTTATAGAAATGTTTGCTCACTTCCATTGATATTTTGATGATTCATCTTCGATGGGGAGCATGCAGGTGTTTGAGGACGGCAGGTTTCCTTCCTCATCTTTCACTCGGGGTTTACTTGACATAAAAGTCTGGACTTGTTAGGCCAGTCCAAAACGTCAACATTACTTCCGGTTGGGATCAATTAAAACTTAAATCTGCCAGATGTTTCAATAATTGTCAGCATAACAGTGAACAAATGTTCTTATATCACAAATCTTATTCAAAAATGCAAGTTGAGTCAATATTTTGTGTCTCTGATTACATTTTGCCATTCTGACTGCCATTTTTGATCTGTGAAGTTTCTTTTTAGTTTGAATTAAATCACAAATGTCAGGAGTCTTATCCTTATCTTAGACGAGGGATATTCTAAATCTACATGTTTTACCTTTTTGGTGAACTTGTTCAACTTGTAGACAAAACTCAAAACTTTTGAACAAAGCGCTTCGAACATTTCAGTTGTATCCACAAGTTTGCCTCAAACTCCTGATGAAAGTACTGTTTTTCTCTGGCCCCTGCGAAGGGCCAACGGGGATCCAGAAGCAGCTTTCAGGCGTCAGACCCGGGGCTTCGCCAGTAGACAGAGAAAGACCTGGTTTTAACTCTGTAACAGGCTTGGTGGACGGCCGGTTTAGTCAGTTATACTTGTTTTCCTTAGAAGCTAGCTTGAGCTAACTGCGAATCCCTGGGCGCCCTTGAAACTTTTTCCAATCGCGCGTGGAATCATATTTACACAGAAAGCTGAATAATGTAGACCCATTCACAGAAGCACGGAGTGCTGCAGTTTTAGATCCCATCAGTATCACAGTTCTCTCGGTCCGAGCTTGCCCCGAGATCCTGTTTACAGACCAGAACCGCCTCAGTGTTGTGCACGCAGTGTTTCTTTCTCTTTTTTTTTTTTTTTTTTTGTTTTTTTGTTTTCATTAGAGAGCTCAATAGCGGAGCCTGTGAGATTCCCATTTCTCATACGTTGCCCACTTCTGCTTATGCTTCAGTGATTGACATTAAATCTCTTCTGTTTGATCAATAATTAAAGGTAGAGTGCCTACTGTTCCCAGACTAGACTGAGCATTATGAATTATAGATTGTTATTCCTGCTGGTCTGATCAAAGAATAACAACAACAGACCTTCTCTGGGTCTGAGCACTACCAGTGCGGATGCTCTCTGCTGACTTGAAAACGCTGGGATTATTATTTCATCGGGATAGAACTGATCCTCGATCGGCGCTGTTTTCGTTTAGTGGTCCGAGTTTGTTTCTTTTCTTTTTTTTTTTCCCTTTTTTTGTTTTTGCTGTTTGAGAGAAATTTTTGAGAGAAAACGGATGAGGTGGAGAGAAAGTAGGACTTGAAATGAAGGTTTTTCGCCAGGTGGGACTGAATCAGGCCAATGTGGATCAGCTTATGCTAAATTCAAGCCTGGTTTAATTACACTTCGCTACAGGAAGCAGAGTTGCTAGGGTGATCAGTAGTTAGAAAAAAAAAACATACATAGCTTATGGTCAACTAGCCTATCTTTTTGTAAAAATGCATATTGGATTACAACATTGATGCTTCTCCTCATCTATCTATAAAATATGAAGCTACAGCCAGCAAGTGTTTGTTTTTAGCTTATCATACGGCTGAAAATGAGGCTCTCAATGGACGGCTAGGAGCTACACTGCTAGCATGTTTACTGCTAACTAGCTTGCGTCGGGTTTATGAAGCGGTATACAGTGACTGACTGTTGTTTTGCCCGTGGTGTTGTGGTCTTTAGAAAATATACGAGTAGGAGTTCTTAACAGTTTGCTATCAACAAACCATGAAGCGCAATCTGGGAGTTCAGAGTGAAAACGAGGCCAAACAACGTCCTAAAAGGTGGTTTGCTGTCAGGACGGTCAGAGATTTTGCTGATTTTTATATTTTCGGAGGATGTTTGCCGTTGGATCTTTTTTTTCCATCCGTTTCTTCATTGAACTTTTGAATATGTTACAGAAGAAACATGTTCCCTTACATCCTTCCCCTGACATACTAAAGCCACCAGTGAGAGATTCAAGAACAGCGTTAAGGCTGTTGGATCTTATCCCTCAAACTTCAGCAGCCAAGTAAGTTAGTAAAAATACATTTTGAAATCTATTCAAATATTTCAAATTCAAAGACACCCAATTGATCCCAAAGGGAAATTAAATAAATACACCGCTACCAGTTTTATCACCGGAAACGTTTTCTCGCAAACAAGCAATTATCTGATTTTTAATCTTTATTTTTTGAAGCAGAACGCAGGTAATGTAGTCTTCCGGTACTCAACAGCAATTAAGGGAAACTTTCTACACATGCATACAGATCCTAGCAAACTTGTTCAGGGGATGACTGACAGATAAGGTATTTTATTTTCTAGTTCTTGGGTGTCCAACTCCTTTCTGATGCTGCCCTGGGTAACCGCCCTAATAGCCCATATTAAAAACCTCCGCTGTATAACATAAGTTTTCAAAACAATGTACTATTGTCTCCAACCTGACATGCCTGAAGATTTCACAGATTCCACATTTTTATGTTCAGGAAAGTTTAAAGGAAGCCATTTTGTTTTAAACGTTCATTTAGGAACGTCCCTCTCCATTCATTTCCTGTGGAACTTGTGCGATGAGGCGACAGTCGCTTGTCCTCATTCAGCCCAGCGACCGGCGTAATTCGCCATGTGAAACTTTGAGCTGACGGTAGTCAGATGAATCTGTGTTATATTAACGCGTTAAGATTTTCAGATTAACCGCCTACAGTAATGCATTAACGCTGACGGCCCTATTACAGACGTAAATTTGTGGTTGCCTAGCAGTCGCACACATCTGTCAAACACAAGACGTTATCTGCAATTGTCCCCATTTACTTTTCTTAATTGACAGATGATGCCAGGTAGCATGACTGGTTTGCTAACTGTGACTTCATAGCATATTTTATCCGTTGTTTCCAATTAACACAGAACATACCCACTGATTTTCAGACATGTGGCGTCGTCTTTGTCCACCTTCAGTACTTTCAGGCAGCCAGACACAGCGGCTGAAGGATTCTCTCTGTTCACCAGGGGGAAGCTGACACCTAGTCGTCATGCTTGTCTTGTGTGTCCAGAGTTGAATTCGGTGAGGAGTGAGACAAAACAGTAGCTCTGGTCACGAGTTCCAAAGACGGGCGTTTTAATAAATCAAGCTGGAATCTCAACCAAAAAAAAAAAACCAAAAAAAAACCCATCCCTCTATCTCCACATGGTACTCAGTGAGTATACCAGTGGAGACAGCGGTTACAGCAAACCCATTACATTGTTGGGCTGAGTGTAGACTTCAGTCTCCCATTCTGCACCAGTTCTTGCACAAATCAAGACTGAGTCCAGGGTCCTGGCTTGAAGTGTCCTGTTGAAGCAACTTTAAATGTGTCCCTGACTCAGTATACAGGGCTTTTTTTTTTTAATTGATGAGTCCGGGGTCTGTGAACTTCCAGATGCACTGAGGGGATAAGCTGGAGCGCCTAGAACCTGAAAGACACTGGGTGACGTTAAGGATGCAGTTGGAGACGGCAACGTTTGAGCTTAAACATTGCAGTTTAATTGACAGTTTAATTGACACTGCCATAAATTGGAGCATTTTCTGTTGTATTTGAAGCTCTTTGTGTGATTTATGAAAGGTTTACGAAAAGCATCCACTTTTTTGTCAAAATTCAACTGTAATGTATCTCCAATGCACAGAAAAGTTTTCTTTGTGATGGAAAACAAAGTAGTGCATAATAGTGGATATTCAAAAATCATGTGTCTGCAGAATGATTATCAATCCCCTCCGAAAGTGTGACCTGTGTGGCAGAGCGGCCAGAATAAAATTCTAGTGAAAAGAAAACCAACTTTTTAGCACATCACCCTGGTCACACTATGCCCATTGTGAAAAATGGTAGTGGCAGCATCATGCTGTTGTATAATAAACAGAACATTGACCATCATATATGATGCGCATTGATGAGTTTGATGATGGCACTCGATAACAATGTGATGTTTGTGACCTTGTTTCTCAAACAGGTGCCTGTGTGATGTTTTTCTGACTTTTATTTTCTTGTTTCGATGATGTAACGCACCACCAAAGACCTGCAGTAAAAGCATCGGCTCAAAGGAGTGAATACTTTTCGCCTTCTGCAAGAAGGAAAGAAATATAAAGTAGAGCTTCGCTGGGAAGATATCGCCTGGGTTAACAGCTTACTACAATATGAAAATAAGCAGAACCGGCCATGGCATTCATTGTTTGACACAATGCAAATAGCCCCGGTGTGAGCGTGCGTGCGTGTGCGTGTGTGTGTATGTTGTTACGGAAAGCATTTGTGCCCAGACAGAACCAGACAAAACAGGGAAAAAAAATCCCTGCAAGCAGCTGCCCTTGTCTGTCACCCCGCTCACCTCTGGTTGCTGTTGAGCTTAGTTGTGTATGCATGCACAGAGTTTGCTTACAGCTCGTGTGTACGAGTGCGTGTGCGTGTGTGTGTGTGTGTGTGTGTACGGGTGTCCCTTTAACACCTGGCAGCTTCTGTCTTGTCCAGTCACTAATAGAGAGACTGAATGGGACGAAGCTGCCTGCAGTGAGAGGAACATTATGTTGGAGACAATAATACAACATTACAACTGTGGGAAGCTGAACTCTATTCACAGCCTATTCTTTCATACAGGAAAAGGAGAAAGAGACAGATATTCATGCTTACACGCACACACACACGCACACACACATCCAGCCATTATACATGTTTCCTTTGTTCGCACACTATCAGTATTTTTTCAGAATAGTTCGGGAGAGCATCGGATTGTGACTAATATGGGTGATTTAACGAGCCGATTGTAAATTCAGAGGCAGTATATTTAGATCCACTGTGTCTTTTTGGCCCACTTCCACTCCATCATGAGGCGCTGCTCCAGATCTGATGCCTTGATTTCAACTTTTGCCGAAAAAAAAAACAAAAAAACAAAAAAAACCACCTTTCTCCTTTTTCTCATTTTAATTTTCACTCCATCTCTCCTCAGTTACACCCATACCCACACGCACAGACACACACACACACACACGCGCACACGCACACACACCCATACACACATGCACCCAGACCCACGCTGAGCCTCGGCTGTGGTAATTAGATACAGTCTGTCTAACTGTCAGACATCAACTGGTACCAGACACCACACTCCGAGCCCATTGGCTAATCCTCCAGACGCCGCGCCGTGCCGCTATTGGCTGCCGCTCCCTCCGCTGCTCTGACTCTGACCCAGTAAACTCGCATGTGAACCAGATCTGGCGTTTTCCATTGGCTGTCTCTGAGACACATGACCGGTGATGGCTGACGCGCTCCGGCTTCGTGGCCTCCCAGTGGACGACGCGGTTATCCTCCTTACAGAGGAAAAACAACACCATTCATCACCTCCTTCTCTCCTTCCACCTTCTGCCGCTCCTCATATATCTCCCTCTGTGTTTTCAGGTGCATATGCTTGGTAGTTTTTTTTTTTTATTTGGGGGGTTTTCTGTTTTTGTCCCTCTGAAAGGTTGGAAGTAACTTCAAGTCCTCTGGATCCAACTGCTGAACAGTTAAAGTTCAGGCCGGAACAACAAAATCCCAACGGATGTAATCTATCCAAGTCTCCTTAAATATTTTTTTTTTTTTTTGTTTTGGTTCGGAATTATTTTTACTTCCATTTCCACCCACATTAGGCCCACACATCCACTTCATGCGGGTGAAAAGTGAGCAGGATAGGCCGACTTGGGGAGCCATAAATATTTATCCCGTCCACTCATCGGGCTCTTACTGTTCGGCAGCGGTCTGATGAGGAAGGATCAGTTTTGCACAACAGGTTTTTGTTGTTCACATCCTGTTGCCGAGGGTCATGGACAAACGCGTAGCGTCTCCCTTAGGTTTTCAGGCCAGGAAGGATATGTAAAATATCCCACTATTTCTTTTTTTTTTTTTTTTTTTCCTTCACATTGTTTCCCCAAGTTCTCACGGCATTGAAACGAATAGCAATGGAAAAGTATTCCTCTTGTACGGATTTCTTCAATTGGAAAACGTACTTATGTTGAGTAACAACAGCAAGCATGTGGAGGTGAGCACACTAGGAGGAAATCTAATCAGGAGTATCTGTGGTTGTCTCACTCAAAGGCTGACAAAACACGCCAGCTCCGTTCGCTTTCTCTTACTCTCTTTAATGTTCTCGGTTCATATTTATTAAATGTTGTTAGGAGGTATTTTCATGTTGCCTCCTGGAGGACTCAGCCAGAGCTCTGCCCCGTGATGGATGCGGTTTCACTTCATGTCACTCTCGAGTGCCTACCAGCGATCAGAGGATATTTGATCAGAAATTCCCATTAACACGTAGAAAGCGCAAAGCGTCACGGTACGCGGAGCTTTCACACACACGCTGATGATCACAGATAGAGTGCCATTCAGCATTCCGTAGAGCCGCATTCACACGTTTGATCAAGCTTAATGTTCGCTCATATGAAGTGTCGCTCCATAGGTGGGTTTGTAAGCGCAATTATCTCCTCTCAATAGGTCGTGACTTGATCTATGGAGCTGGCGGTCTTGTGTGAGTGTGTATAATCCAGAGAGCCCAAAAGGCTTCACAATGCTAGTAAGTAAAGTCCATGCACATATATTTGATTGCTTGAGACTTTTGGAGGAAACACTAAGCGTGTTTTCACATTTGAGGTCCATCAGAGTTCGATTGCGCATTCACAAACCGGACAATCCCAAACAAACCAGACTTTCTACACTGACGAGCTAAAGTTTGACTAAAGCGGACTAAACCGGGCTGGTGTGAATACACCCTCGGAGGTCAGCCTTGCATTCCTTTAGCTCAATTTTAAAGCCTGATCACAGATCCGCTATTGGAAGACGAACATAGAAACATTCCCTGTCGATCGGTGTTAGTTCTCTTGCTGTGTGGGAGGAACCGTCAAAGATTTCAGAAGATGCTAAACGAGCTCCAGAGTGGTTCGCTCTGCCGAGACGCATATCGACAGTGTGGCCATTGCTGCATGAAATTCTTTGACCAGACCGTACAGGTCAGAGCTCAAACCACAGAATCGCCATCGCTGCCACTAATCCCCACTCATGGCGCTCTTTGGACCAAAACATGTGGCTAGAAACCACCATGACCATCTTAAGAAAGTTCTGTGCATCAAGTAAAGGTTAAACTGTCTCAACTCTTCCACAAAGTTGCTCACCACGCCCCAGAAGACCTCATTAAGACTAAAAACATTACCTCCTGGCTCTTTGCTAACAGCAGAGTGCCCAGTGTGAATCGGACCCAGCGTAACCTCATTCCCACATCCTCACTCTGTGATGCGCTCCGCTTCTCGGCCAGCTAACGCACCACATAAAATCCGGCTCAGGTCTGTTCTTCAGGTCTGTTCTTCAAACAGGCATTTTAAGTTTTTTTTTTCTTCTTCTTCTTCGTCTTCTTTTTCTTCTCTCAACTAAATAAATGGGGGGAAAAAACAATTAAAATGCATGGCTGGACTACACTGTGTTCCAGCGTTGGATTTCAAGTCACAGGCTTCATTAAACTCAAGCAAATGTCAAATGGACACATTAGCCTACTGTAGCAAGAAATGATTCTTTCCCTTGCCACTATAATGGCCTCATTCTTTATGTCAGCGTTACTGTCATTCTCCTATCAGCGAGAGTGCGCCCGTAGTCAATTTAGTTGGCAAAGTGGGGTGAGCTACAGCGGCAGAGGAAGTAAAAAGGCATAAAGTCGCTGATTTACTGTTCAAAAGGTTAGTCAGTGAGAAAGTGTAATGTATTGGCTCGAGTGTCATTTGAGGTAAGAGACAAACTGGGCTGGCTTTCAGACAGGGGAGAGAGGACAGCTTTGGGACATTTATAAGCTTTTAAGAATAAACTGAAGTAAATGTCTTGGAAAACATGGGATGTTCATCCACAATATCATTAAAAAAAAAAAAGCATTAGCATTTTCACAGATGTTAGCATTTTTGTCACGCTTAAAACTGCAGTAGGTAACTTGCATAAAAATATTTTTCTGAACATTCATTAAAGGGAGGGAGTATTATGTAAAATGTACTTTTTTTTTAGCTTTGCATGATGCTATAATGTTATCCCTTCATCAAAAATACCTAGGGTGTTGCTTTGATTCTTTTATTCATGCCTGAGAAATCCTTTAATATCCCGTGGCAGACATTCAGCTGTGCAAAACACCTGGGTGGACCTAGCCCCGCCTTTGATAAGATAAGAGGCGTTATCAAGGCATTATTTGAGATATACAGCATTTTTATAACAACCAAAGGTAACATACCTACTGGTTTGTGCTATGAAATGGAACTATGTACCTAGAAAATACATTATACTTTCCCTTTAAGCTGTCACTATGTCTTGACACAGTAATATGAGACAGATAATCTGTGAAACAATCAAGCTCCTCCACTCTTTTCCTGTGGTCCTACTGCCATTGGAAGAAATATACCGCTCCCAGTCAGAAACAACCAATCAGAGCCAGGAGGAGGGTCTTAATGCTGTTGAACATGCTCATAGATGTGCTGCTCAAAACATAAAACACATTTTATCAGCAAGGATAACCTAAGAAAATCTGCCTTTACCTTTGCGACAACCGTTGACAAGAGTTTTTGACACTTAGTGATATGTCCATTTTATGGCTGTGGATAAATTTTGCAGAAATGCACAAATTCTCTCCCACTGGAGGATTTTCGAGGCTAGCTTGTTTAAGATCACCCCACTGCACCTACATCTGATTCAGGTCCAGACTTTGACTGATCCACCAGACTTTAACTGGTTTCATTAATTACTGAAATAGTTCCTAAACTGAACTGAATGAGCCCCAGATCACCAAACCACAACTGCAGCCATGTGTGAGAGTAGAAAGCCATTTCAGTTCTTTTTTTAACTTTCTTGCCAAATTTAAAGGGACGTGCACCCATAAAGCTCCACTGTTGTCTCATTAGTCGGCAGGAACCTTCCCCAGCAGTCTTTGGGCTTGATCACCAAAATGATTGTGTGGCATATGTTACGGCGACCTTTGTTTTCTTTTTGGTCAGCAGTGGTCTTTACCTTGAGCTTCCCCCTCGGATGCCGTGTTTGCCCGGTTTCTCTTTTTAGCGATGGATCACGAACGCCTACCTTAACGGCAGAGGTTGATGTGGTGCTCTGGGTTCTTTTGTGGCCTCGTGGATGAGTCGTTGATGCACTTATTGAGTAATTTTGGTAGGCCAGGAGCTCCTGGGAGGGTTCACCACTGTCCCATGTTTTCTTCATTTGCGGATAATGGCTCCCTCTGAGGTCTGCTGGAGTCTCAGAGCCTTAGAAATGGGTTTGTAACCATTTCCAGACTGATAGATGTGAGTTATTTTGTTTCTTTTTTACTACTTCTTTGAGTCGGGGCATGATATGTTGCTTTTAAAATATTTAACCTTCTTCCTCTAGAGGGTTTACTTCATGTTTTTGATTAAGTATTGACGGGGGTAATTATATTTTCTCATAGGAACAGGTTGGTTTGGATACTCTTATTCCATTAAGAAAACATAATTAAAAGTCGCATTTTTAATATCTTTTTTCGTCTGATGCTGTGAAACCTTTAAGTGTGTCATAAAAGGAAAACCATGTAGAAATCATAAAGGGGGCTAATACTTTTTAACGGTTGTTTCTCCCCAATTTCCATGCGCAGCTTAAAAACTGCAGCTTACTTTGTGTATTTAGGGAAGATTAAAAATAGTGTTTTCCTGTCCCAGTTGTATAATTTTCCAAAGGCTGCTTACAGTCCGAACTTTGTCCTTTGCACCCTTGCTTGACTGTAACGTCTTGGAAAATCCAGCCTTCTTCTACAGTCCTGCACATTTTAAGCCCCATTTAGCTTGAGGATCAGCCAGAAGCCATTAAAAAAAAGCTGAAAATAAAAGATTGGAGGGGGCAGAAGAAATCTCTGAATGTTTTCCGTCGGTCTGTTTAGTTGCATAAGCACTTTTTTAGATGGGCACCGAAGCGCGACGTTGAAAGGTTTTCACTGACACCATGAGGTTAATCTCAGAAAGACTCGCACACACCGACACTTGCAACAAAAAAAAAAGTGTGTTTAACATAGAAACTGGTAGATGAGCCAGTTTGAGATGATCATCAGCAGTATTCTGGGGCTGATTCAGGGTTTTAGAGAGGCTAAAGAGGAAAATGGGCGAATCTAATGCACCCCCTGGGCTGTCTTGGTAAGAGCAGGTGAAGTGCACAGAAAGCAGCATGTGTTGATAACTCTTAACCGCACGCGTGTGTGCGTTTCCGTGCGAGTCGCAGACTTGGAGCGGGACGGCCCTGGATCTTGACAAAAGCCTGGCAGCTTCTTTACCAGCAGCTGGGCTGATGATAAAGTCACACACACATGCTGATTAATGCTGTTGTCTGTCCAGTAAAATGAACCACAAGGGGGTAGAAGGAAGGCCCACAAACACAGAGGGGGGATTTACTGACTGTAAGTGACGAGGCATGAGCGTGTCCTGCGGTGTGTGCATGTGTGTGTGTGTGCGTGCGCGCGTGTGTGTGTGTGTGCCCTGTTCTTTGTTCCAGTCTTCTCTATAGTTCTCTTATCTGATTCACTTTGAGTTTATTCCTATTCGCTCGATTTTCTCCTTTTCCGATTTTCATTTTCATTTTCGTCGTTTCTTCTCGATGCCCCTGAGCCCACGGCGTAGGCGCCGTCCGGTCCGTGTTGGCTTTCAGCCACACATCAGTCTCACACGTGTGCCAAAAAGTTCCTCATGAATTCACCTGACCAATGTGGCAAACTACAAATTCTCGTTTCTCTCTTCCAACAATCGCTCTCCTCTTTGCTGGCTTTCAAAAAAAAGACAGATTTTTTTTTCGGATTCGCAGCTAAAAGCTATCTGCACAACATATTCTTCCCACAGGCGACACACTGGAACATAACACAAAGGGAGCACATGTCTCAAAAGCATGCGTCTCCTCCTTTTCCTCGCCTCTGCTTTTTGCGAACTCCACACTTTTTATATTTTGATCAGTAAAAAAAAAAACGCACACAAAAAAAAACAATGTAAACCAGGTGTTCTACTTCTTCCACTTTCCAATTATGCATTACTTTGTGATGATCTATCACACAAAAGTCCAAAAAAATACGTAGAAGTTTGTGGTTGAGATGTGAAAAAATTTTCAGAGGTGTCACTTGCATGACATTGTATTCTCAATACCTTCTGTTTTTTCCATCATTATTGTACCAACTTCAGCTCTGTAAGATACAGTGTGTTTATGTTCGATTTCTCATTGTATTACAGCAAACTATCAACATGTTTCATGTATGTCACTTCCAGACATTGTAAGGAAACCAGCTCCATTGGTAAAGTTTTCTTTAAAGAAGAAAGTAGGAGTTGCGGATGACCAGCATGCTAAGTGTTAGCCTGCCCTAGGCTAAAGCCAGCAAATCCAATGCTAACTAGTTCAGGGGTGGACAACTCCAGTCCTCATGGGCCGGTGTTCTGCAACTGTACATGTGTCTCTACTTAGGAGGTATTTCAGCTGTTTCATTGAAGCACGTTGGACCAGGAAGATATCTAAGAGTTGGGGGACATCGGGTTGCCCACCCCTGCTATAGTCTATTCATGCTAATGGACGGCAGCGGAATAAGGGAATCCAGTGAGTGACCAGTCAAGGCATGCTAATTACTGGAATGTCTAAAGGTAATGCTAGCCTATCCATGCTAATGGCCAGCAGAGGAAGAGGACACTACAGTAGGGGAGCAGCCTTGGCATGCAAGTTGCCAGCCTATCCTATGCTAATGCTA